>CAWVRF010000690.1:0-122000 GCA_963932465.1 Maratus speciosus
TTATTTCTTATATGTTAATATTATAAATATTATTGAATTAATAGTACGTTATTTATATTAAAAACAATATTTTTATTTTATCTGTAAGAAGGTGAAAATGCGTAAATTTTAAAAGATTATTATAACGATTGTTTAATACGTTAAACTTCATAAATTAATAAAACATCGGCTATAAAAATTTTCCTACCGAATGGGAATATTTATGAAATTTTCTGGAATTTGTAGAGTGCAATACTTCGTATATTTTTACATTACACCATTACTTTATGTTGTTTTAAATCCAATTGTATCATATTTACTTCATATATAGCATTCAAGACGAAATCTTTGCCCTGTTTTTCGTTGCACTTATATCGTTCACTCATAATGTAAAAAAAAAAAAAAAAAAAAAAAAAAAAGATTATATCCGTGCATGAACATAGAATAGATATTAGCTATATAAAATAGAATATCGTGTTCATGTATCGGTGTAAGAATTCTATTGAAAACGTAAACACGAAACATCAAAAAAAGAAAGATCACAATAAGGTAGATGCTCAATGATAAAAATTTTACAAGGATGGGGAATTTCTTCCCCATTGTCACTAAGGGCGCTACCATCGCAATCGCATTAGGAGCTCTATGGAAATGTCCCATCTTGAATGTTAATCTATGATTTATAATGGCTGTTTCATAATAATAGAAGCCACCAGTCCATCAGAAGAAAATAACTCGGTTAAGCGGGACTCTACTGCAGTACAAAACATATATCAATTTTAAGACTTAAAGCACACGTTTTATTTTATGTAAAATGACGTCATTCGCATCCGCTTAAGAATTCCACATTTATGGTCTACTCTTAAACATCTACAGTAATGCATGCATAGCACGTCACTAATGCGAAATAATGCAGAAATGCAGCAAAAAGATTCCGCCATTCAATAAAATCGGAAAAAAACCCGGCTATCTAATGATCCATAGATACTTAAAATTAAATATAGCATGTAATAGCTCCATTGTTTTAACAGAAATCATTCGTTTATATTTTTTTCAAAATAGCATGTATTTTAATGACATTTTCTTTCGGTTGTTACGAGAAAATGGCAACAAAAATATATAATTACTATTTTAAAACTATTTTTCCTTTACTTTCTACATAAATGTTGCCAATATTAAGCCAATGGCTCCAAAAACTACAAAAAAAATCAACATTTCAAAATAAATGGAGATAGTTTTAAAACAAAATGCATTTAAAAGAACTTTTTTTCCCAATACGACGGTATAAAAATTGAAAATGTGCGATGCTTAGAAGTTTAAAAAAAAATTGCTAAAGAGTATTTAATCGTAATACTTTGTTTTACGGCTAGCTTCTGTATGGTAACGTTATTTTTTGGACACAAAATAAACTGGGAGAAAGAAATAGCATACCGTACCGGAGGCTAATAAAAAATAGACATGAATACGTCTTCATATTGGAAATAAAACAAAAATACGAAAGGTGAATTTGACCTCGTATATCAAACATAAAACGAACACGCTTTGAGGTTGAAATGAAAGGGCCTTGTGTTATGATATTAATTCTTATTATTAAAAGAAATGTTACCAATTTATCGTCTGCACACGGCTAACAGAAATGTTTAATTTTTAATCGAAAATTTCAATGAGAAAAAAAAGAACTTTTGAAAAGCAAATAGATAGAAAATGTCAATTATGCACCGCAAAATTATCTCTGTCGAAAAGGACGTCATTGTATCGGGAAATAAATATTTTCTTTCTTAAAAACCAAGCATTAACTAGATTGCCTGAAAAAATATTTTTTGACGAGTGTTACTTCTTAATGCCGCCTCATTTCGGAAAATACGAATGAAAATTATTTTATTTTTAAAAGGAAATTACATTTTCGTTCATAAAACCTAAACTTTTAATATAATTGCCTCAATGTAAATCATTTTCTGTCCACCGGTATTGAAAAATAAGGCTCGGAAGTGTAAAAAGAAATCTAAGATTTACAATAACCATTAGCGTAATCAATAAAAAGTTGTATATGTAAATTTAATGAGACCATGCGGGGGTTCAGGAGGGTGGAGCCCCCCTGAAGAAATGTACTTTATTATCTAAATAAATACAAGAATTAGTAGCTCATGAAAATTTGAAAATATCCTTACGTAACGTTTTTAATTTAACGCTTTTAATATCTGAAAACTTCGTATTTTTTTATTCTTATAAATAATTAAGTAACTTGAAAACTTTAAGTTGCGGTTTGCAGGAAATTGAATATTACCAAAGAGTGTTTACAAACAATGACCTGCAGAGCTGACGTTGATGCTCCTGATCTGCAGATTTACTAGTGAAAATAATACGATTGTAAAGACGCGAGTATATTTATACTCTCGTTCTTTTACTGTCGGCTCGCCCTCTCCCCTTCCACCTATTAACTCCTGTTTCTTGTATTTCAATGGGGGGGGGGGGGGAACATAATTAGTCAGATTGATCTAATCAAAACAGTACATTATTTAACACTGCATTGATTAGTTCCTTATTGTGAAGCGAAAAAAAATATCTTAATTATCAAGGATTGTTTCTTAAAATTTATACATCTGTATTAACCCTTAATCTACTGACGGTAATTTATACATCTGTATTAACCCTTAATCTACTGACGGTAATTAATTTATACATCTGTATTAACCCTTAATCTACTGACGGTAATTAACATTACAATAAAATGACAATAAAATAACTTGTATAAAATTCCTTTAAGGGCAGTTGGAAGTAAAATTTTTGAAAAGTCGTGTTTTTATTTTTTAAATATTTTGAGTCCTTTATTTTCCTCCTTTTGAATGGTATATTAATTTTGTTATTGTTACAGTATTATACAGTATTATACAGTTGTATAGTTTGTTACAACAAGAAGTTAAAGAAATTTAAGTAATTCAGTTTTACATCATACATGACGTAAACCTTTAACTGAATTTTCACAAAATGTTGCTTTTTGAACTTCGATGTACTTTTTTTTTATAGAAACTACTATATATTATTTGCAATCTTGACAGAATATTTCACACATATCCCTGATCAATCTGAAGTGAACTTCTGTTACAAAAATTTGTACAAAATTTTTATAAAAAAGGTTTTCTTTAGAAAATAGGAGCTAGATTTCTTTTCTTTTAAAAAAATTGTTTATAAGAAATATAGGAGTAAAATTTTATTAAGTGTTTGTTATGCGCAATGTTTAAAATTGCTCCACAGTAGTAACTTAGTGTTCTCTTTTCCAGGCCCTGGCTCGTCTGAATCAAAAAAGAGCCAGAACTCTCCCGAAATATTTAGAAAAGTAAGTTTGCAGAAAATGTTTGTGCTATTTTTTGTGTTAAACATTCTACTTCAGAATGTTAGCTATAATTTTTTATTTTGTTTGGAATTTTTCCCCTTTTGAAGTAGAAGTATCGAAATAATTTAATTTTAAAAGTAAAGCACTATAATTGTCTCATTCCCTTTCCAGAGCCCCGATGCTAGTGATGGCACAACTCCAACGCTGTCTCCAAGTCTACGGACAAAGCGTTCTATTTCATATCTTGAGGTAAGTATCCCTCAATACATTTTGGTACTTTTGCAGTATGAGGGGCCTTGTCGAGAGAATGAAATTTTATCGCCCATTTTCTGGCATCGTCTCCCCTACAAAAGAATTTTTTTCAGTATTTTTACACCTACGCCCTCTACGAGCTACGCTCGCCAACCCCCGTTCAGACTCTAAAAATCCGTTAAGGGTGTTCGCAAATCCAAAGGGCAACTTTCTGGCATAAGTTTCAATTTACTTTTGTTCGAAAATGCATGAAACTAGCGGGTGTTATTGTTCAGAAACTAGGTCATCGAGCTGTTTTTTCCATTTTTTTGCAAACTCAATAGATCTTTCAGATAATACTGTAAAAGGGGGCGTTTTGAACCGAATTTCCGCGCAAAGGAAGAAAAAGCACTCAAGAGCGGGCGAAAAACGGGTTGTCACGTGATCAAAATGGCTTATAGCTCAATAAATAATGGATGAATCAAAAAATGGAAAAAACAGTTCCATTCCAAATCGCTTCGGCTTTCCAATTTTATACCTTTCCGTTAAAAAATAAATTTGTAAATGTGTCAAAACGTTTTGCGCTTATTGAGCAGAGCAGTTAAGAACAACCTTAAAAACATTATTTTCAAAGAAATATCTAAAAGATCTTGCTGGTAGTAATGATTTTACTACTTCTGACTTTAACAATGTCAAGAACAAGAATAATTAACCTGTAGCGCCATCTTTATACCTCATAAAGAACTAAAATGAGCAGGACTGGAAAATGACATTTATTTTCAGTGACAATCCTATTTTAATTATGGAAAATTATTTGTAAAATACAGAACTCGTTACCTTCCTCATACATGTGTTATATAAGGTATAAGTAATAATTAGAAGTTTAAAAAAAAAAAAAAAAAAAAAAAAAAAAAAAACCCCAGAAAAAGATATTTGTACAGTATAGCCTTTCACTTTGCACACATTGCAGTGTGACATGCCAGGAAAAGGACAATCTGAACGTTTTAATTGCTTTAATTTTGTGTTATTATGAATATAATATCTCTTAAAAATACTTCTAAGAATATTTTTATTAGAAAGTTTAAAAAAAAAAAAACTGCATTGCTAACATTTAATAGACATTTTATTGCGCGGACTGCAATTTTCGTATTTTGTGTGTGTTTTTTTTTTTTTTTTTGTCCCTTATACGTTTATTTTCACAGCTGTTTACATCATTTGGCAGCAAGTCTTGCTTTTGGAAGCCAAGCTTTTGAAAAAATCGCGAAGGGCTCCTCTACTGGAAATAATACCTATATCTCACTTAACTGTTATACTTTTTAGTACGGTACTTTTACTTATTTGATGTAAATCATACTTTTTTTTTTATATCTCTAGGAGTCTGGAGACAGCAAGAGGCGGAGGAGTTCGACGCCACCCCCCTCTATTATAGGTACAAACACTTTGTGCTCTACTCCGTGTTATACAGTAGATTCCCCATAATCTGCACCAGAGATGGCGCAGATTTTAGAATTTTGCGCATTTCTCGTCTTTCTTTCTTTACATTTTTAAAGTCTTTTTGAATGTAATAATAATACAATTTAAATTATAATGAATGCTTACAATATCGTAAAACATTAAAATAATTAAGTAAAATAATAAACAAATAAATTGATGTAATTTTAAAATTATTTACTCGAACTTTACGTTTTATATTTTAATGAATAATGTATGCAGTGAAAATTCCCTGTGCGACCACCGCCCTGAACGACCGTTTATTCATGGAACGACATTTATTTCCATAGGTTCAATACTCATTTTACCTCCATTCAGAGACCATCCCAGTTGAATTCCCTCCCTGAGCGACCCCATTTCTTTGAAGAAAAGGAAACAAATTCCGTTTTTTCCGGGTCGCTTGAAGGTGGTTTTATTAGAAAAATAATTCCGGAGAGCGCATTATTCATTTAAACTTCTAAACTAAGTTTAGATTTTCTTTTTTAATTCCGGTAACTTTTAAGTGTTTAAACCTTTTTATGATCTTTCAGGCAATGAATTTAACTCTGATGACACATTAAAAATGACAGTCAATAAACTCCCCTGCCCTATTCTGTCAGGAAACTCTCAGAGAAATAGATAAATTACTGAAATCGTCATTATTTGTTTCCGTCCAAAGAAAATTGCATTTATTTACTCTTCGAAAAGTCTTGGAAATAAAAGAAAAAACCGTAAAATCAAAGCAAATGTCAATGTATTAATTTTTTAAACTTTGAAGTAATTAACTTATGTAGTTAACTTTTGTGTTGATACTTAAATTTTTATATTTTTTCCTATCGTGAAAGATAAATTTTAGTAACTTTAATTGTTACCTTTTTTTCAACAATTAAAATCTAGATTTAAATATGACCTCCTTAACAGAGCGATCAATTTTTATAGGAACGGAAAGTGGTCACTTTAGGGAGGTTTTACTGTATTTAATAAGGATGAGATCTTGAATGAAACATCCCTATTCATTCACATAAAGGAAGTTTTATTTCATGTTTAGCTAGACTTAATAAACAAAAAACTTATTTAATACATATATTTGGTAAAAAGATTGTGATTACCAGCAACATCTTGAAATTTTTTCAGAAATAAATGTATACTTCCTTCATGCAAAAGGCATGAGTTCCGTCTTATTAAGGAGATTTTCGTTTAAAATACTGACAAATGATATAAAATTTTTAAAGTGTGTCATTCTGAAATGAAAGTTTCACGTTACATCTGCAATGATGTGCAGAGTTTGTGTTTGCGGATTTGAGGGAGTCTACTGTGTCTATATATTTGAACACTTTCCAACCGTGTTGAGAAGTCTCTATGAATTCGGTTTGGCTGTCCGTGTCAGGATTGCCATGCAACGGTAGGTCTTGTTCCGAATGAGTTTCATTACAGGACGGGGAATCGTTTTGTTGTGTGTTTTAAGGATATTTTAGCTTACGAAATTTATAGCTATCACTGGTGCGTAGAATAAAGTGTGTGTGGAATTTATTTTTAATGTACAGGGACAAAAAGAATTTGGGTAGAGACGAAAAATAACAATAATTGAAGTACCTAAGAACAATAAGTTTTTGAACGTGCGTTTTAAGTTCTGGTGCACGTTTCTAAATCTAGCTACTTTTTTCATCTTACTAGGGAGCCGGCAGCACAGAACATCACCTCATGGAGTTCACGGATCAAATTCTAGGATGAGTTAAATCTCGATTCGCCTATTAAAACTCAATCGTTCTGCTATGTCCTATCTGGGTGGAAAACACCTGAAAACCCGATTTTAGCGGCTGACTCGTACGTTTACCATTGTGTTTTCCTGCTCCCAGTTTTCCCTTTTTTCATACCTTTGGGTGCAGTAAAACACAATGGTAAACCCAGGAGTCCGCCGCTCAAATCGAGTTTTCAGATGTTTTCCACCCAGATAGGACTTAGCAGACCGATTGCGTTTTAATAGGCGAATCGAGATTTAACTAATCCTAGAATTTCATCCGTGAACTCGATGAGGTGATTCTCTGTGCTGCCGGCTCCCCGGTCTGTAGGTGTGTATAAATTCTGTAGAATCCACACAGCGCTGCATAAAAGTTCTCCAGTATACTTCCTTTTGTTGACTAAAATGACCGAATGGAACTTTTCAAGTGTGCTTCGCTTTTAGTATACTATGTAGCTACAGATTATACACAGGACTGCACACATACACACAAAATCTGATATTTCCCCGATTATGGATGATAATAGCAGAAATGGGGTTTTCAAATACGTTATACATTTTCAAAATTGTTTTAGACATGGGCTTCTTGAGATAAAGCTTTTTGGTAGAGCCTATTTTCTGGCATGAACATATTTATTTATTGTTTTTAACCCTAATAGTGTGTTGATGTTTTATTAGAGTATTCTGAATGTGTTGGAAAGTGTTTCATAATCTATGCTGTTCGCATGTTTTTCCCTTCTTGCTTATTTTAACTTGAAAATACAGTGTGTTTGTTCACCTATTTTTAGGATTGTGTAAGAAGACTGTATTAAACAAAAACATAACTTGCAGAACACATTTTTAAAAACTATTTCCTACATTGTTTAGGCCCGAGAAAGGAAATTGAAATATTTCTTCAGTTAGTTCTATGTTAAAGTTTTGCACGAAATATGTTTAAACCAATTGAACTTTATAAAATTTAAACAATATACTTTAAACTACCTTAAAAACGTAAATTCTGTTCAAATAAAATGGAAATAAATCTGACCTTTTTAAAAGGTTTGTATATTTCATGTACCTTATTTTGTATACAATACATCTATCATAAACATAATGGAGAATCTGCAAACATTTGCAGCTTGTGAAGCTTAAAAAAAAAAAAAAATCGTAAAATTTATTTCCATTTCATTTGAACGCAATCTAAATTTTTAGGGTACTTTAGAATTATTTTTGTTAGAATTTTATTTTTTAAAGTTCAGTTGGTTTAAACGTAAGTTGTTACAAAACTTCAGAAAACAACTGAATGAAGCATCTTAATATCCGTCCTTCTCGGGCAATGTAGGAAGTAAATTATTATTATTATTATTTGTCCTGAAAATTATGTTTTTGTTTAATAGGTCAAGTTTTTAATGCATTCAGACAAACGCATCTCAAAATTAACAGATATAATTATGGTTTGATTTATGGGGTATCGCATCATAATTTGTGATGTAAATTTATCAATAATTAATCCAAAGTGCTTCATTAGTTTCGTTGTTGTAGTTTGGACAAAAACTTTCCATCAGAGCTTGAAAAAACATTATAAAAGTAAATTTTACTTACTTAATTTTAGTTACGTACTTTCCCACTAGTGGGCGCTATGAATACGAAATTAAATTGCATTGAATCTTCGCTGCTTATTTGTAACATCGTCATACAATAGAACTAAAAGAAATTGGTTTTACTTAATTTTGGTTACCTTATTTCTTCTCAGGGGGCGCAAGGAAAATTTTTGTTTAAACTGAATTACTTAATTTTAACTTGAAATAAGGTTCCCATATTACAAAAAGAAAAAAAAAAAAAGTTTTAAAGTTTGTTCTGCAATATTCTCAATCGGAGCGGTACAAGCATTCAAAAAGATTTTTGATGATAATTCATGTGATATTTTTTAGCAGAACATAAACTTGAGCATAGCAGAAGCTTATTCTGAAAATTCATTTAAAATATAAAAAATCAATTTTATTTAAATTGAGTTGCCCCATTTCAGCGAAGGGACGCTATAAACACAAAAGAAAATCCGATTTAATCTGTTTAATCCTATTTTCTAGCTATCGTACAGTTGAAGATAAAAAAAATCAATTTCACATAAATTTAGTTAACATTATTTCCTCTCAAGGGGCGAAAAGTGAAAGTAAATTGTGTTTTTAACAAGCTATTGTACAATAATCTATTCCATTCACTGTTCGCTCCAGTTAAATCTCTTTTTATATTACTAGCAAAAACCATTCTTTGTTTGGATTTTTTTTTTTTTTTTTATTCTTGCACCTTTATTAAGCAAAAACGTTACTTTATGTTTTGGCGCTTTTTAATTTTAGAAAAGTAAATTCAGCCTATCAATTTCATCGGAATTTTTTGTTTATGATATAAGACTGGTATAAATAAAAATATTTTCGAAGGAAAGTTTTACAAAATATTTATATAACGAATTTTAACAATTAATTTGCTTACAATTCTTTTGTTGCACTTTACAAAAAAAAAATATATATATATACTTTTAAAATGCGTAAGTAGCGTCTGCGTAAATGATTTCAACATAACGAGAATAAATTGTGTATTTCAATTCTTAACACTGAAAAATACTTTTATAATTGAATGTAAATAATTGAATTTTCACGCATTTTAATTCACTAAAAATAGGCTATAATTTTCATTTAAAAAATGTATTTTAAAAATTTCATAAAAGAAATCGTAACTCCATGATTTACTTTTTCTTCTGAAAATAGACGTGTTTCATTTTTCATTTGCGAAAATACATCCGTCATGTAAAATAAATTCATTAAAGTAATAAATTTTTTAAAACATCTTCTGTAAAAAAAATAATAGTGTGCAAATCTACAGATCCTAATTGAATTTTAAATTTAATTTCAAGTCAAAATTCTGAAAAGTTTTTTGTAAAGTGTACTAAAAAATGTAATTTGTGTAGCCTTCGCTTCGCTCATCCTAATAATTCCTTTTTCGTTTTATTTTCCTGTGAATCATAACATAGTGTTTGGTAGAAAGTTCTTCTGTATGCAATTGATTTTCATACTTAAAATTCAGTTTAGTTAAAATATTTAAAAATTTTATGACATCATATTCTCACACTTTTTTTTAGATTTATTACGATGAGCGAAGCGAATCCTGTACACAGATTATATTCTGTCGTACACTTTACAAAAAATCTATTCAGTATTTTGACTTGAAATTAAACATAAAATAAATTGATCTGTAGATTTGCACTATATATATATACACACATATATATATAATATATATATATAATATATAATTTTTACAGAATAACGTTAAAAAATATATTTTAATTTATTTTAAATATTTTTCCATTACGGACGCATTTTTGCAAATAAAAAATTAAACGCGTCTATTTTCAGAAGAAAAAATAAATCATGGTATTGAGATTTCTTTTATGAAATTTTTAAAATGCCTGTTTTTAATGATAGCATATTTTTAATGAATTAAAATGTGTGAAAATTCAATTATTTACATTCAATTATAAAAATATTTTTCAGTGTTAAGAATTCAAATACATAAATTATTATTGTTATGTGAAATCATTTACGCAGATACTTATGCATTTTAAAAGAATTATATTATGATTTTTCTTTTGTAAAGTGGCAACAAAAGAACTGTAAAGAAATAAAATTGTTAAGTTCGTTACATAAATATTTTGTAAAATTTTGCTTCGAAAATATATTTATTTATACCAACCTTATATCATAAATAAAAAATTCCGAGAAAATTCTTAGATATTTAGCTGAATTTACATTTCTAAAATTATAATGCTCAAAAACGTAAAATAACGTTTTTGCTTAATAAACATGCAAGAATAATATAAAAAATATTGTTATTTTCAAACATTTATCTTATTAAATAATGCTTCGTGAATCCAAACAAAGCATGACTTTTTCTAGTTCATATTAATGCTACTTGTGTTACTAACAGATATTTTAAAATGCCATTTTTATTTCTAGTAGGGTGCCATATTCATCTTCTTTGTAATCCTTAAAGAAAAAATAAATTTCATCTTTTTCACGTGAAAATTGGTGTAGACAAATTATTGCTGCTTTTGAATCTTTTTACAATAATAAAGAAATTATGTTAAACGTTACAGGAAAATTATCTATTGGTTCTAAATAAAATAGCGAAATTAGGTATTATTAATAAAAAATATTTGAATAAAGTAAATAAAACATAGCTTATGTTACTTTTTGGCTTATTACTCATTTATGTGGCAAAAACATTTTATCATCTGCTTTGACATGACGCCAAGCAAACATTTTCACGCCTCATATTTATAATATTAGAATTAGCAAAGAGTAAAAATTTTGTGGCATCAGGAACAAAAAAGAGGCAAGTCAAAGTTGCACTGATAAGTTTTGCGCTATACTTGAATAGAAACAAAGAATTATTTTATGTTACTTAAAGGAACAAATAAATATTATGCAATCAAGTAATTTAATAAAACTCAATTTAAACTGCTGACATGAAATTCGAAATATCTCTTAGCATTGCAGTAAACATTTAATTTCTTGAATGAAGATGTTCCTTTTTTTTTTTTTTTTTTTTAGAAGATAATTTTAAATGCTTGAAACAAATTTATTGCAGCTTTCTCATCATATTCTTTTTACGTTTTGTCTTTCCTTTGTATTTTCATTTACTTTTAGTTTAGAAATATTATAAACCATGATTTTTAAACTTAATTTTAAAAAATCAAATAAGAGCATTTCATTTTTATTGTTCTTTATATTGTTCTTTTTTAGCGACGTTTTAAGGCAATGAATATTTTTAATGGTACACATGATCATTAAATTATATTACGAATGAATGATCTTCACGAGAAAGTCAAAATGGTTACAAAAATATGTGAACAATGTTATCTGTATTATTATTATTATTATTAAAACTATGAAGTTAGAAAAAAATCCATTTTTTGGTCATTCCTTTTTTTTAGTGGACGTAGATCTCGATGACATAAGCCTACCGTCGCCGAAGAGGAAGGTTATTAATGACAAACCACCTCAGGATGATGATGATGACGATGATGATGATGATGAGGATGATGATAGGAACAACAGTAATCGTTTCCTACCTCGTCGTATTGCAAAAGTTGGCCATAGACCCCGGAGGCATCGAATCCTTGGTCCCAGGCCAGGTTCCTTTATTCCACCCCCTCCTGATGATGCCCCTAGTCAGCCACGGCCCTGGGAACGGGGACCCGGATGTATGTATTCTTTTCTGCCTTATAATATAAAATAGCATCTTAAGATCCCCCATTTCATTCCTTAAAAAAAAAATTTAAACATTATTTAAAAAATTAAATTTATTAAAATACTTCTCAAATTTATCGGTCAAAAAAGTTTTAAAAATCTTTTTCATTTGAAAACTTTAGTCATTTCTTACAAGTGCGCTGCTCTATCTATTTCGTAAAGGAAAAAAAAAAATGTCTGTCTGTAACGCTGACACCATTTTGACGGTGGCAACACCCGATAGTTAACTTTAAATATTACTGCAATTTTTAAAAAAATTTCTACATCACACATTTTCAGCTTTCGTACCGTCGAACAGCATACAAAATGTACTTTCAAATGCAATTCGTTTCTAAACTGTATCGCAATTTATTAGATTTTACTTATTTTTAGGACAAGTTTCAAGGATAATTTTTTTAAATCTGTCTCAATCGAGTTCCAAGGAATTCATCAATCAATAAATAAAATATAATTAAAACACAATATTTAATGCATGCAATCAAACTACACGCTTAAAGTCGTAGTTTGAAATAATAAAAATCATAAAGGTTGATTGTAAATAGTGATTATCGGCGATTTTTTTCGATGTTAACTCTTGTATTGAAAAATTATCACAATTAACCCGCTAATGCCCATAGTAGCATATACGCTACCAACAGTGTTTCGAATTTAGTGGGGTTTTTAATTCGGGTGTTCCAAATTCACACCAGACATTTAAAAATAGAAGCAATATTTGCTTTATTTAATAAGACATTGCGTATTTAAATAAAGCGAAATTTATTATTTAAAATTGCTGGTGTGATTTCAGATTCTCTGAATAACGGAATTTACAGAAAGTATTCTTGCGTGGGAATCGGAGGGTTAATAAATTTCACAATTTCATTTGAGCGCAAAATTACTATTTTTCATAGTAATAGGATTTTTACTGTAGGTGGACATTCTGAAAAATATATTAAATATAAAATATTAGAGCTATCATGTAAAAAAAAATATAGTTTTCACTTGTATGCTGATTCCCATTCCCTTGTGACTCTAAATAAACCCAAAAGTTAATTTAAGAACTAATAAAATGTCTATTTACTGATTTTTATTTAATTGATAATTAGATCCTTAATTTGAAAAAAGTACTCTTTTGTACTTTAATATTCATCCTTAAATTTTGTGAAATTTTGAAAATGGCCTTTTGATGCCTTTTGAAACTAAAACATGTAAACGTAGAACAAATGAAATTTTTCCATTCAGGATCCCTTAAAGGGATTTAACTTTAAGCAAAAAATTAAGATGCTATTCCGCCCTTGTTAATGCTTTTAATTTGTGTCTTCGAATCATCACGTAAGATGACAAGTGTCTATTTTATGTTCCAGGCACAACATACCTAAGGCCGCGCGTCCCACTGAACTTGAATGTGGACGATTGGTTCAATCTGCATCTTGGAAGACTTTGAGTCGACCAGTCGAAAGCCGAAGTTGATGATAGTGATATGCCCATGATAGAGAATTTGAAGCCAAATACAAGGCCGGACACCTGTTCTTACTTGGTCTGAATCACAATTTCAATGCTGCGGACATCTCTCTTGTCCCGAAGCAAAATTTCTAGACCAAGCAAAATTTCTTTCTTCTTGTCCCGACGCCAATTTTCAAGGGCAGCTAAACTCTTACTTCGCCGAGTCTACCGAAATCAATTTTTCAAAGCACCTTTCCTCTGACAAATTGCTGCCTCAATCTTACTGTGTGCAGACACTTCAAAGATGACTGCATTCTCTCTGCCAATACGTAGAATCCTCGGAATAGTGGCGGCTTCTTCAATGCGCCCAATCGACTCCTCTGAATGGTGGCGGCTTCTTCAATGCGCCCAATTGACTCCTCTGAATGGTGGCGGCTTCTTCAATGCGCCCAATTGACTCCTCTGAATGGTG
The DNA here is from genome assembly GCA_963932465.1 of Maratus speciosus. Taxonomy (NCBI): domain Eukaryota; kingdom Metazoa; phylum Arthropoda; class Arachnida; order Araneae; family Salticidae; genus Maratus; species Maratus speciosus. The sequence goes on from CAWVRF010000690.1 coordinate 13,926, forward strand.
GCGGCTTCTTCAATGCTCCCAATTGACTCCTCTGAATGGTGGCGGCTTCTTCAATGCTCCCAATTGACTCCTCTGAATGGTGGCGGCTTCTTCAATGCTCCCAATTGACTCCTCTGAATGGTGGCGGCTTCTTCAATGCTCTAAATTGACTCCTCTGAATGGTGGCGGCTTCTTCAATGCTCTAAATTGACTCCTCTGAATGGTGGCGGCTTCTTCAATGCTCTAAATTGACTCCTCTGAATGGTGGCGGCTTCTTCAATGCTCCCAATTGAGTCCTCTGAATGGTGGCGGCTTCTTCAACGCTCCCAATTGACTCCTCTGAATGGTGGCGGCTTCTTCAACGCTCCCAATTGACTCCTCTGAATGGTGGCGGCTTCTTCAACGCTCCCAATTGACTCCTCTGAATGGTGGCGGCTTCTTCAACGCTCCCAATTGACTCCTCTGAATGGTGGCGGCTTCTTCAACGCTCCCAATTGACTCCTCTGAATGGTGGCGGCTTCTTCAACGCTCCCAATTGACTCCTCTGAATGGTGGCGGCTTCTTCAACGCTCCCAATTGACTCCTCTGAATGGTGGCGGCTTCTTCAACGCTCCCAATTGACTCCTCTGAATGGTGGCGGCTTCTTCAATGCGCCCAATTGACTCCTCTGAATGGTGGCGGCTTCTTCAATGCGCCCAATTGACTCCTCTGAATGGTGGCGGCTTCTTCAATGCTCCCAATTGACTCCTCTGAATGGTGGCGGCTTCTTCAATGCTCCCAATTGACTCCTCTGAATGGTGGCGGCTTCTTCAATGCTCCCAATTGACTCCTCTGAATGGTGGCGGCTTCTTCAATGCTCCCAATTGACTCCTCTGAATGGTGGCGGCTTCTTCAATGCGCCCAATTGACTCCTCTGAATGGTGGCGGCTTCTTCAATGCGCCCAATTGACTCCTCTGAATGGTGGCGGCTTCTTCAATGCTCCCAATTGACTCCTCTGAATGGTGGCGGCTTCTTCAATGCTCCCAATTGACTCCTCTGAATGGTGGCGGCTTCTTCAACGCTCCCAATTGACTCCTCTGAATGGTGGCGGCTTCTTCAACGCTCCCAATTGACTCCTCTGAATGGTGGCGGCTTCTTCAACGCTCCCAATTGACTCCTCTGAATGGTGGCGGCTTCTTCAACGCTCCCAATTGACTCCTCTGAATGGTGGCGGCTTCTTCAACGCTCCCAATTGACTCCTCTGAATGGTGGCGGCTTCTTCAACGCTCCCAATTGACTCCTCTGAATGGTGGCGGCTTCTTCATCGCTCCCAATTGACTCCTCTGAATGGTGGCGGCTTCTTCAACGCTCCCAATTGACTCCTCTGAATGGTGGCGGCTTCTTCAACGCTCCCAATTGACTCCTCTGAATGGTGGCGGCTTCTTCAACGCTCCCAATTGACTCCTCTGAATGGTGGCGGCTTCTTCAACGCTCCCAATTGACTCCTCTGAATGGTGGCGGCTTCTTCAACGCTCCCAATTGACTCCTCTGAATGGTGGCGGCTTCTTCAACGCTCCCAATTGACTCCTCTGAATGGTGGCGGCTTCTTCAATGCGCCCAATTGACTCCTCTGAATGGTGGCGGCTTCTTCAACGCTCCCAATTGACTCCTCTGAATGGTGGCGGCTTCTTCAACGCTCCCAATTGACTCCTCTGAATGGTGGTGGCTTCTTCAATGCGCCCAATTGACTCCTCTGAATGGTGGCGGCTTCTTCAACGCTCCCAATTGACTCCTCTGAATGGTGGCGGCTTCTTCAACGCTCCCAATTGACTCCTCTGAATGGTGGCGGCTTCTTCAACGCTCCCAATTGACTCCTCTGAATGGTGGCGGCTTCTTCAACGCTCCCAATTGACTCCTCTGAATGGTGGCGGCTTCTTCAATGCTCCCAATTGACTCCTCTGAATGGTGGCGGCTTCTTCAACGCGCCCAATTGACTCCTCTGAATGGTGGCGGCTTCTTCAACGCGCCCATTTGACTCCTCTGAATGGTGGCGGCTTCTTCAACGCGCCCAATTGACTCCTCTGAATGGTGGCGGCTTCTTCAATGCGCCCAATCGACTCCTCTGAATGGTGGCGGCTTCTTCAACGCGCCCAATCGACTCCTCTGAATGGTGGCGGCTTCTTCAACGCGCCCAATCGACTCCTCTGAATGGTGGCGGCTTCTTCAACGCGCCCAATTGACTCCTCTGAATGGTGGCGGCTTCTTCAATGCGCCCAATTGACTCCTCTGAATGGTGGCGGCTTCTTCAACGCGCCCAATCGACTCCTCTGAATGGTGGCGGCTTCTTCAATGCGCCCAATCGACTCCTCTGAATGGTGGCGGCTTCTTCAACGCGCCCAATCGACTCCTCTGAATGGTGGCGGCTTCTTCAACGCGCCCATTCGACTCCTCTGAATGGTGGCGGCTTCTTCAACGCGCCCAATGGACTCCTCTGAATGGTGGCGGCTTCTTCAATGCGCCCAATTGACTCCTCTGAATGGTGGCGGCTTCTTCAACGCGCCCAATCGACTCCTCTGAATGGTGGCGGCTTCTTCAACGCGCCCAATCGACTCCTCTGAATGGTGGCGGCTTCTTCAACGCTCCCAATTGACTCCTCTGAATGGTGGCGGCTTCTTCAACGCTCCCAATTGACTCCTCTGAATGGTGGCGGCTTCTTCAACGCTCCCAATTGACTCCTCTGAATGGTGGCGGCTTCTTCAACGCTCCCAATTGACTCCTCTGAATGGTGGCGGCTTCTTCAACGCTCCCAATTGACTCCTCTGAATGGTGGCGGCTTCTTCAACGCGCCCAATTGACTCCTCTGAATGGTGGCGGCTTCTTCAACGCGCCCATTTGACTCCTCTGAATGGTGGCGGCTTCTTCAACGCGCCCAATTGACTCCTCTGAATGGTGGCGGCTTCTTCAATGCGCCCAATCGACTCCTCTGAATGGTGGCGGCTTCTTCAACGCGCCCAATCGACTCCTCTGAATGGTGGCGGCTTCTTCAACGCTCCCAATCGACTCCTCTGAATGGTGGCGGCTTCTTCAACGCTCCCAATTGACTCCTCTGAATGGTGGCGGCTTCTTCAACGCTCCCAATTGACTCCTCTGAATGGTGGCGGCTTCTTCAACGCTCCCAATTGACTCCTCTGAATGGTGGCGGCTTCTTCAACGCTCCCAATTGACTCCTCTGAATGGTGGCGGCTTCTTCAACGCTCCCAATTGACTCCTCTGAATGGTGGCGGCTTCTTCAACGCTCCCATTTGACTCCTCTGAATGGTGGCGGCTTCTTCAACGCTCCCATTTGACTCCTCTGAATGGTGGCGGCTTCTTCAATGCTCCCAATTGACTCCTCTGAATGGTGGCGGCTTCTTCAATGCTCCCAATTGACTCCTCTGAATGGTGGCGGCTTCTTCAATGCTCCCAATTGACTCCTCTGAATGGTGGCGGCTTCTTCAGGGCTCTAAATTGACTCCTCTGAATGGTGGCGGCTTCTTCAATGCTCTAAATTGACTCCTCTGAATGGTGGCGGCTTCTTCAATGCTCTAAATTGACTCCTCTGAATGGTGGCGGCTTCTTCAATGCGCCCATTTGACTCCTCTGAATGGTGGCGGCTTCTTCAATGCGCCCAATTGACTCCTCTGAATGGTGGCGGCTTCTTCAATGCTCCCAATTGACTCCTCTGAATGGTGGCGGCTTCTTCAACGCTCCCAATTGACTCCTCTGAATGGTGGCGGCTTCTTCAACGCGCCCAATTGACTCCTCTGAATGGTGGCGGCTTCTTCAACGCGCCCATTTGACTCCTCTGAATGGTGGCGGCTTCTTCAACGCTCCCAATTGACTCTTCTGAATGGTGGCGGCTTCTTCAACGCTCCCAATTGACTCCTCTGAATGGTGGCGGCTTCTTCAACGCTCCCAATTGACTCCTCTGAATGGTGGCGGCTTCTTCAACGCGCCCATTTGACTCCTCTGAATGGTGGCGGCTTCTTCAACGCGCCCATTTGACTCCTCTGAATGGTGGCGGCTTCTTCAACGCGCCCATTTGACTCCTCTGAATGGTGGCGGCTTCTTCAATGCTCTAAATTGACTCCTCTGAATGGTGGCGGCTTCTTCAATGCTCTAAATTGACTCCTCTGAATGGTGGCGGCTTCTTCAATGCTCTAAATTGACTCCTCTGAATGGTGGCGGCTTCTTCAATGCTCTAAATTGACTCCTCTGAATGGTGGCGGCTTCTTCAATGCTCTAAATTGACTCCTCTGAATGGTGGCGGCTTCTTCAATGCTCTAAATTGACTCCTCTGAATGGTGGCGGCTTCTTCAATGCGCCCATTTGACTCCTCTGAATGGTGGTGGCTTCTTCAATGCGCCCAATTGACTCCTCTATACTTATATTTGTGAGAATTAAGAACAAAGGTTTAATCATTTTTATTTTTTTAGAAAAGTATTTTTATTTCGAAGAATTTAACTTAACATCATATGGTAACTAGCAGATATGACATCACTTGATGCAGCACTAATACAGGTAAATATAAGCGAGAAATATTTTCAATTTATTTTGTAGAAATTACTATTTATAAATGCATATTAGAAAATTCTGATATCCTTATTAATTAATATAAACAATATACATTGTAATGTTAGAATGAAAATATGCATGATTAAAGGAGTCAAAAATTTTAGAACATTTCGTTAGATCTCAGTAGCCGTTATAGTGTGGAAATCAAAAAAAAAAAAAAAAACTACTAAAAATTATATAAACATGTATCTCGGTTATTTTTGAAAATTTTCCCCTGATAAAATTAAATACGTTATAAATTCCGCGATTAAAGAGTCACTGGATGGAGAATATTCACGCGGTGGTTTATTTGTATAATATATAGGGATAAACATGTTTTTAATAATTTCGTATTTTATTGGTTTTGAACAAAAATTTGCCAGTGATAATTTTTTGAAGACTTTACCGTTAGTTAAAAATTGAAAGGACTATATCGGTTAGAAATTAGACTGTAATGTAGACAATTCGAAAAATAAACGAAAACTAGTTGGATGTGCCAATCCCAAAATATCTTTTATATTTTAATATTTCGAAACCTAGTTACGCATGTTAATATTTCAATATTATTAGTTCAATACTATACTAACTTTTATTTTCATCTTAAATTTCTGCTTCAGTCAATTAAACGGACTAAAAACGAGTTAATTTATATCATGATATTTGTTAAAATTAATAGTTTTTCTTTATTCTGTTGTTGTCTGCTAATAGCCGGCTTAGCAGGAAGCGAGTTCCTGCCGTTGCACAAGCCGCCGATGGACAATAGAACTACGAAAAAACAAGAAAAGTATACAAAAATCGCTAGCACGGAGCCCCTTTACCGCGCAATATTTCCAAATTCAAGGCGGACCTGTCGGTCAAAAACATGCACAGAAAATTTCGCTCAATTGTATGCATAATTTTATACACTTTTCGATGGTACAATGCAGAAAATGGCACAAACTTCGCTATTACAGCTCTCCTCTTCTGGCAGATTTTTTTCAAATTCAGGGAGGGCTTGCTTGCTATAACCAGAAACATAAACAAAAAAGTCCTTCCGGCCAGTACTGGGAGGAAGAGGTAGCTTTCATATTCCTTATTTTAAAAAAGCCAACTTATATTATTCAAACACATGAAGCTCAATTTAGTGGAAACCGAATATAGGAGTTTCAATACTAATTTTTATAAATACTAAATCATTATGAATGAGAATTTCGCGAAATTAGTCAGCTTTATCCAAACTGCTTTTATTTAAAGTAACTTATATTTGGCTGCCAAATTCGGCGATTTCTTAAAGTGCCTGCCATTTTAAGACAACATGGTGGATGAGGCTAACCAGTGAACTTGGTCGAGACCTCAGTAATTGCTGTGCACATGCTCACTCACATCGGAATCGATTGATATATACGAGTGCTGTCGCAGGCAAAGAATCGGATTTTTCAAAATGTCACCCACATTAGATATTGAAATTGCTATATCTGAGCCATTTTTTAAGATAAAGACAAACAAAAAATGCTCCTGAATCCTTATATCAAGGTCAAATACTTAAGAAAGAAACCATTTTCAATTTCTAATTTTTTTTGCACCTCACTTTAAATATATATTTTATTAATTTAATCGCCGCCATTTTGAAACAAGATGGCTGATGAATCTGGCCAGCGAACATGGTCGAGATGTTGATGTATACTATCCACATGCCTTCTTACATCGAAATAGGCGAATACGTGTGTTATCGCGTCACAAATACAAGATCGTTTCAAAATGTTAGCCATGCTAGAAATTCAAAGTGCTATAATTCAACCCTTTTTTAAGATATAAACAAAAGAACAAATTTTCAGAAACAAAAACTGCTTTGGAATCTTTGTATCAAAGCCAAACACACACAAAAAAAAATCTTTTTCATTTTCCAATTTTTTAATACCTCATTTTAAATTTAAATATTTTTTTAATGGCAACCCTTTAGAAACAAGATGGCGAATGAAGCTGGCCAACGAACTCGGTCGAGACACATCCAAATCGGTTCATAAATACGCCTGATATCGCGTGACAAAAATCAGGTCGTTTTAAAATGTCAGCCACAATAGAAATTCAAAATGCTATTACTCAACCATTTTTTTTAGATATAGACTAAACAAAAACTGTTCCGGAATCTTTGCATTAAGGTCAAATACATAAGAAAAAAATCTTTTTCATTTTCCAATTTTTTGGTATCTCATTTTAAATTCTAAATTTTTTTTAATTTTTTAAATGGCCGCCATTTTGAAACAAGATGACGAATGAAGCTGGACAACGAACTCTGTCGAGACATTGGTATGTACTATGTACACACCGAATTACATCCAAATCGGTTCATAAATACGAGAGTTACCGTGTGACAAAGGTCAGATATATATATATATATATATAATGGATATATATATATATAATATGTCAATTTTGAACGGAGGGTGGTTTCGGGGGGTCATGATCGATGAAAATATATCAATTTTTTTAAATCTCTTTCCTCCGAACGTCTGCAATAGGTAGCTTTTTGTAATGAAAGCTACCTAAAATTTGGTTCAATGCTATGCATAACCCTTTTCGATGGTACAACAATGAAAATGGTACAGACATCGCAATTATAGCGTCCTTTTCGGGCGGAATTTTTCCAAATTCAGGGAGGACCTTCCTGCCATGACCAAAAACAAACACAAAAAATTTGATTCAATTCTATGCACAACTTCATACACTTTTCGATAGTACAATATTCAAACTGGCACAAAACCCTCTATTACAGCGCCCCCTACCGGCGATTTCTTTCCAAATTATGACAGAACCTAGTTGCTACAGCCGAGAACTTTAAAAAAAAAATTGGTTCAATTCTATGCGTAACTTCATACACTTTTTGATGGTACAATATTCAAAATCGCACGAAAATCTGTATTACAGCGCCCCCTACCGGCGATTTTTTTCCAAATTCAGGAAGGATCTGCTTGCCATAGCCAAAAGCTTAAAATAAAAATTTGGTTCAATTCTTTGCATAACTTCATACACTTTTTGATGGTACAATGGCGACAGATACACGGGCAGACAGACATTTTCTATAAACATGTTTTTGGGGATCTCTAAGTGTAAATCCGTCGAAAACCGGAAGTCGGAAAAAATTTCGATTACAATACTCTCTTCTATTGTAGATAGAAGAAAGGAAAACGTTTAATTAAAAAAAGGAAACCAAAAACCCTTTAATGAGAGAAACGAAAATATTTAATTGAAACATGAAAGGAATGTTTGAGGCTTAAAAAAATAATTCAGTGTGAGAGATAAGTTTAACCTGGTCCGTTTTCTGTCTCTTTTGTGGGAGAAAGCATACTAGGATGTATGTATGTGTACTGTTTGGTGTGCGACTGCGGTATTAAGTTGCCTAACAGTTTAAACGCTATACTAAACTGCTTTTAACGTTTCTCAGAATGTATGTGTCAACTCCCATGAAAGTGATAGGAGTCTTCCTTTTAAAACGCTTAAATTTTCCTTTAAGGTTTAATCATAAGAGATTCTCTACTTTCTCCATAAATTTCGATCCAATAGATTCGAAAAAAAGGAGGTAATACAATGTATTCAAGTTATCCTAAAAATCTCAGTTAAATCTCTCGAGTTCTCTTGAGTGTATGCCAAAAAATACAACAAATCTAAATCTGATAGTGAGAACAAGAATTTGTCGCTTTGATTTTTAACTTTGTTTATAAACTGTCAATGATTTATGTTGTGACAAGTCATTTTTCGCTAATATTAAGAAATCTACTGCATACAAAAATATGTAAACGGGTATTATTATAGAGAAATGTTTGATAAACACGTTGAAGCAGACAGTTTTTAAATCATATTACATAGAGTCGTCGTTCAGTCTGTCCGCCTATAACAGAGCAAAAACTACGCAACCGAATGGTCTGAAATTGCAAATATAGGATTGTTGTAAAATTTTGTCGAGTCATTTTAAATTTTATGAAAATCGGATGTCGAGTTGAACGACAGGAACAGTCAAAAGTTTTCCGTTACATGACGGCCAATGGGAAAAAATGATTGCAAGTGCGTTTTAATGATGTGACAGCCTTCCGAATGGTCTGAAATTTTAAATATATAATTGTTGCAAAATTTTGTCATTCCAAATTTTATGTAAATCGAATGTATAGTTTAATGACAGGGACCGTCAAAAGTTCCGTAACATTAAGGCCAATGGGGAAAAAATTATTTCGAATACATTTTAATGATGTTACAGCTTTTCGAACAGAATGAAATTGATATTCACTAATGAAGTGCACTAAAACATACATTCAGTACACTATGCGGTGCAAAAAATATTTATAAAAAGAGTTACGCACCGTAGGAATGCACCTTATAGGAAAATAGGAATGCACCGTATTTGCCACGTTTGACAAGCAATTTCCAATTTGTTTCAATTACAATTTGATCTTCCGTAATCATTTTAAAGCAGATCAAATGAACGGATTTTTAGTCTGAATGGGTATTGGCGAGCGTAGCTAAATAGAAATGTAACTAACGCTGTCACTGCCGCAGTAAATTAATTTTTTGTGACCGGAAGTCTTTCTTCTTTAATATTTAGAAAAATACTGCATACAAAAATATGAAAATTGGGTGCTGTTATAGAGAAATACTTATATACACGCTGAAGTAAACAATTTTTAAATCGAAGAATTATTTTAAGAGATATTTAATGTGTGTCAAAATCATTTCATTAAGAAGTTTTATTGAAACAAAAACTGTACACAGTAGTGGAATAATTTTTTTTCTTAGGTTATACCCGAAACTCGCGGACTCTATTCCTTTTTTAGGGTTTCGTTCATGTGACGAAACCCTATTCGTCTCACTCGTCTGTCTGTCTGTCACAGAGCCCGTTCTCAGAAACTATACACGTTAGAGACTTGGAATTTTGGGTACTTATAGCTGAACACCTCACATCAAACAACAAATCATAAAATTTTGAAAAAATTGGTAATTAACTTAATTACGGGCTAATTAACCTCTAAAATTAACCAATCCAGCTTTATAGCGCACGTTCAAACGGACCTTCTCCAAATCATCCGTGTTTCTCCTAAGGGTTGCCAGTAAAATCAGCGGATGCGTGGTTACCACGGAGGAAATTAAGCCGAAAAATGAAGTGGACATTTTAAAGCGAAATCGCATATCAGAAAATATTGGTCCGAGAAATTTGTAAGCAGAAAAAAATCTACTTTCATTTGGTATAAAGTTCACATTTCTGCGATGTGTATAAGTTAAAATATCCACTAAAAATCGATCGATAAAAATTTAATTTCTTTAATTGGAAAGACAAGGAAAAAAGATTTCAATTCGGCGGGAAAGCAGGTAGACATGACGACGCTGCGGTTTTTCATAATAGCATATTTTAATACGAAATTTTAACTTTTTAAATATTAAATTTTTTGATTAAATTTTTTGGCATCCCGATGTCAAATTTCTCGCTGATTTCATTGATACCTATTTCTAAGTGCTATCTTAATTACAAGTTGAAATATTAATTATTATTTAATTAATCGGTTTAACTCGCAGAAAAATTAATGTCTGTAAACGAGTCTGTAACTCTCACATGTGTATTTTAAACAATTCTTTCTAAGTGAGCCCCTAATTATGTTGGAGACATGAAATTTTGGGTACTTATAGCTGAACACCTCACATCATACGACAAATCATAAAATTTTGAAAAAGTCGTATATTTAACCCTTTGGGCTCCCACATGTGTATTTTAAACAATTCTTTCTAAGTGAGCCCCTATTTAGGTTGGAGGCGTGAAATTTTGCACACTTATAGCTCAATATCCCAGATTACACGTCAAATAATAAATTTTGAAAAAGTTTTATGTTTAACCCTTTCAACTCCAGCTCGTGTATTTTAAGCAATTCTTTCTAACTGAGAATTGGAGATTTTAAATTTTGCATACTTATAGCAGAACACCTGAGGCCAAGCGACAAATCATAAAATCTTGAAAAAGTCTTACGTTTAACCCTTTGAGCTACCACATATGTATTTGAAGCAATTCTTTCTAAGAGAGCCCCTAATTAAGTTGGAGACATGCAATTTTGCATACGTATAGCTGAATACCTCGGACCACACGGCAAATCATAAAATCTTCAAAAAGTCTTATTATTTACCCCTCCGGGCTCTAACTTGTGTATTTTAAGTAATTTTTCTAACCTCCGCCCTTTTAACCAGGGGAGAAATTTTCCAACTTTTGCCGGCACCCCTTTGACCCTTCTTTCATATTATGCACCATAGCCTTACATATTTTACCGCCAAATGCGCCTACTGATCTCTGGTGCTATGGGCCCAATCCCACGACTAATATACTCTGCGGATAGTATGGAAAACGGGTTTTCGTTCGGATAGATGGATGTTTAGAATCGAGTGCGCCCCCTGGTTGCGAAATGTGGAACTAACAGATTTTTCAAAAAGATAGTGTTTTGAAAAGAATATTAAACGAAACCTTCTGTGCGATCTGTGATCACACTTACCCACTTGTTTTTAATTTGACTCATTTTTTGACGGTTCATTTCCATTTTAAATTCAGATTTTCAGCATTTCGAAAGTTTTTACATATTTTAGAAAAGTACGGTAAAAGTAAAATTGTAAAAGCAGTGCAAAGAATAATATTTCCTTGAAATTAAAAATTTATTTACACGTGACTATTGTAAACAGAAAAAAAGCAATTGAAATTTAGATGTCATGTTTACGTGTTAAAAGCAGAAATTTATTGAAAATTACGTCATAAAATTTATTTTTACCCATGAATATACAAAAAGAAAGAACTAGAAAACAGGAATTCTGTTGTTTTTTTTCAAAATTTAGTCACCCGCGATGAAACAAAAAAATACATGTAATATAAATATAGATAGTACAAAACATATTTCAGTTTTAAGACTTGAAACGCATGCTTTTATTTTATATAAAATGACGTCATCCGCTGAAGAATTCTACATTTACGATCCCGTCTTTGAACATCTACAGAAAAGTATACATATGACGTCACTATCGCTAAATAACACACCAATTCAGGAAAAGACCGATGTCGTCATACAAGAAACTCCACACAAAAAATCGGCTGTCCAATGATTCATATGCTTTCATTTGTTTTTAATATTAAAGTAGATACTTAAAGCTAAATATAGTTTATCGCCACTGTTTTTTTTAATTCCAATTCAATCTTTTTAAAGCCTGAACGGGGGTTTGCAAGCGTAGCCCGTAGGAGATAAATGCTTCATCATACTTTCTTTAATCTTAAATTCATGTTTCACTTTAATAATCAGACGAAAAAAAAGAGTTAATCGCAAAGCTTCCCAATCTCAGCATGAGCGGAATGAAAAAAAATATTGAAATTTAACAGCTTTATGAGTAAAATATTATTTTAAATCGTGACAGTATTTTCTTGTTCAAAAGTTTTAAGAGTTATTCTTAATTGTAATATTGAAATGGCATCCGTAATAATATGGTAATTCCCATTGCTTCCCTTCTCTCTTCAACAATGGAAGAAACTAGTTTATCACCCATGTGACGAAATTTCCTGAAGGACTTTTAAAATTAAAATATAAAAATGAGATTATTAAAAAAAAATAGCGAATGCGGGAAAATCTATAAATAATGTGCTTAAAAAATAATTATTAAAATCGGTTCACAGGTCAAGGAAGATAAGGAGTAGGATAAAGGAGGACCGCGGACGGAAAAATGCCGGTTGACCCACCCACCACCTCTTTCTTCGTTAATATTTAGAAAAATACCGCATACAAAAATGTGAAAATGAGTGATATTACGGAGAAATGTTTGACAAACACGCTGAAGCAGACAGTTTTTAAATCGAAGAATTATTTTAAGAGATATTTAATGTTAAAGATGGTCAAAATCATTGCATTAAAAAAGTTTTATAGGATCAAAAACTATACATAGGAATTTAATCATTTTTTTTTTCCTAAGGATATACACTGGAAGCTTCCAGTGTAGACTGCTTTATTAGGTAGATTTCGTATGAAATACTACCTATTGGGATCGTTCCTATGTTGGAATTTCTGAAAATTTTTGCAGATCTACACCGATCATGACCCCTAGAACCCAAAACCACCCTCAGTAAAAAACTTTATATATCTATCTATCTATCTATCTATCTATCTATCTATATATATATATCACTTTCTTCTGGACACGATAACTTTCGTAATTCTGCACCAATCTCTTCCAAACTGATACATAAAATCAATGGGCATAAAATCTCGGTCAAGTTCGTTAATGGGCAAAATCGGACCAAGGGGAGGGAAATAGGGAGGGGTTTTGTGAAAACAGAAAACCCCCCATAACTTCTTAATTTTTGTACATATCAAATCAGTTTAAAGTTTTTATTACTTCTAAAAATAGGGCCAAAAATTTATGTATCACAGATTTTTGATAAAGTTAAAAATGGGCTCAAGGGGCGCAAAAAATAGGGTTTTTGGGACAAAAAAATTCATAACTTCGTCAATTCTCAAGATATCAAATTCAATTAATTTTATTATAAATCTCCTTAACATTATCTAAAACTTTTATATTCACAAGTTTTTGATAGGAACAATTCGTACCGCAAAAAAAATTAAAGACGAAAACAAAAAGGTGGTTTGAAGAAGAAAAAAATCCATAACTCCGTCAATTTAAAAGATATAAAATCCCCATCAATTTATCATATATCTTCTTAATATTGTCTACAACATTTATATAGACGAGTTTTGGATAGGACCAATTCTTAGAGCAAAAACAAATTAAAAATACATACCGGTTGAAGTAAAAAATGATCTTAGTAAGGGTGTTTTCAAATCCAAACTGCTTATTTTCTGACTCATTTTACAATTCATTTTTGCTCTCAAAGGCTTCCAATTGGTACGTTTTCTTACTCAGAAACTATATAATGTACCGTAATGGTCGATTTTCTGATAGGGGCAGAATATATTTTTTTAAATGCTGTTAAAAAGGGCATTTTGAACCGAATTTACCGAAGCGGATTGTGTTGGAAAAATCATTGTATTAAGGATGCGCTTAAATCCAAACTGCTTATTTTCTGACTGGTTTTTAAATTCATTTTTGCTCTCAAACGCATTTAATTGGTAGATTCGCTTATTCAGAAACTATATAATGTACCGTAATAATAGATTTTTAGATAGAGGCAGAATATATTTCAAAAAATTATGTCAAAGTGGGCATTTTGAACGGAATTTCCCGAAGCGATTGTGTTAGAAACGAAAAATATTGTCCTTCTGAGAAAATAATTGTTTATATATCAAGTTTTAATTAATTGAACAAAAAATAAAAACACAGGTCGCTTATAAATCTCTTATCACGTCAGCAAGTTTCATATTTTTTTTTAATTAAAAATGAATCTGGAATTATGCCAGAAAATTTCGAGTTGTTGAGCATGGAAAAGTATTTTTTTGAATACCGCCCTAACATGATTCTGATAAAACCAGCTATTATATGAAAATGAAATAAAAACTCGTCAAGAGCGGCCAGATAAAATTGTTAAAGTGGATTTATCTATAATCATGATTTAGTTTTTGTTTGTGAAATTAGTATATTTGACTTCGAAATCTACCTCTGCCTGTAGGCCGGGTCGGCAGGGATTTTTTTTTTAATTTGACTTTTTTTGAGGGTTTAGTTCCATTTTAAATTCAAATTTTAAGCATTTCCAGCGATTCTTTTACATATTTTAGAAATAAAGAAGTAAAGTTCGTTTGTTTATTTGTAGGGGGGTAATCTCTGGAACTACCGAACCGATTTCAAAAGTAATGGTATCAAAATGATGGTGTAGGTCCATGTTCTAACATAGGTTATATCTTATGTCTATGCCACTAACCCAAAGGGGTTGCAGGAGAAAAAGAGGTTCTAAAAATGTGATTTTTGTGTGACTGAAGGGCCTAGAAACATAATTTGGAATGGTAGTTATTTATAATATATAAATTATCTCTAAGAACTTTTTCTAAAAAATTCGAAATATTAAATGCGCGAAAAGAGTTCTAAAAACGCTCTAGATTACGATTTCTACGCAATCTCAGGAAGTACCGAAACGATTTAAAAAATAATGGTGTCAAAATGATGTGACAGCCCTGCTCCAACTTGGGCTATATTTTATGCTTGTTTAGAACCCAAAGGGGGGATGGGGTGCAGAAGCAAAAAACGGTCTAAAAATGAGATTTTTGTGTTACTGAAAGGCCCAGAAACATGAAATTTGGCATGGTAGTTACTTATAAGATATAAATGATCTCTAAGAACTTTTCTTAAATTCATAAATTTAAAAGGGATGAAAATGCGCGAAAAGCGTTCTCAAACGTTCTAAATGGCAATTTCTAAGCAATCTTTCAGGAAGTATGAAACTGATTTTAAAAATAATGGTTGGAAATTCTTGGTGACAGCCCTTGCTCAAGCATAGGCTCTATTTCATGTTGGTGTCACTACCATCTGGGGGTTGCATGAGCAAAAAATCATTATATAGGTATGACCCGACATAAATTCAATATCGGATGTAAATTACATATGGCGGACATAAAATATAACAAAGGTTTATCCCGAATGAATTAAATAGATAGCATTAACCTACTTTTTAACGAGAGTAGATTAATCTACAGGTCTAAATTTTATTTACAATTATTTGTAAGAGAGTCCATTGAAATTGTTTTAGTTCTTATTAAATCTCATTTATCTCTAATGGAGTGTAATAATGAAGTTTAGCAAACTGTGACTTAATTAGTAATTTTTGAATTATTCCTGACAGTAGAGTAGATGGGTAAAAATACGCACTAGCTGATTTAATATGAAGAAACATTTCTACAATCATGACCGCTAGGTGGCAGTTGAGTCTGAAGTGTAGTAGTGTGTTCAAATCTTGTGAAAAAAGTAGCATTCCGTGCCAAGAAAGTGAGGTAAGTTTAAATTTTTGAATTTTGATCTAATACTTTTAAATTTTCACTTTATTGTTTAGCTGACAATACCTCGAATTTTTACAAATCCAAAAATTCCGTGCAGAACGGAAGTTTGTAAATGCAGTGTAGTTTACTTCGATCGCATTTATTTAATCTTGTAGGTAGCCGTTTAAGCAAAATACTGCAGAATGGGGTAAAAGTGCGCATCTGTCTTGGGTCAAAGATACACACTAGTTTAAGATTTGCGGGGCTTTGCCCAATTATATTAATTTAATTAGATGCAAAGTTCTCCACAATTACGTTGTGGAAAGTTTTATTTTTTATAAGTTAGTATTGTATAAAATATGATAGTTACTTAACTATTTAAGCTATTTAACTATCTCCTCCTTTTTTCAGTTTTTTTTTTTTTTTTAAATAAAAATATAGAACGTAGGTATCTACCTAATTACTTTTAAAAATCAATATTATTTCGTAAAACGCTTTTGTTTTAAGTCTTAACACTTAACTCAACGGTCTCACAGGGCGCTACTGGGTCATTCCATGTAAGTGAAACTAAAACACAATTTTTTTAAAATTTATTAAACAAATTAAAGAAATAAATTTTTTAAAAGCTTAGAGTGTGAATTTTCTGAAAATACATGCTTTAAGAAAGTAAAGTAAATTAAAGTATTAGAACTAAAACAGCGAGAGCGATGAGATTGAGAACATTTCGCTTAAATTATGGTAAAGTTTAACAAGTTATTGTCATTTCAAAAATTATTTCAAAATAATAGAAGTAATAAGTATTTTTTTTTTTTTTTTACATTATTTATGAAGCTTTAGAGTTTGTTACGTCCCTAACCATGGAATGGCCCAGAGCAATGTTTTTTAAAATTGCATTTTCTCGCAGAATTATAATTTGACAGCACGTCAGTTGATGGTGGCACTTGCTTAAGGGAACCGGGAAAGCCCTATCTCCGCCATGTTAAATTCACCAACTTTATGTACCTTTTTCTCAGAAATGGTGAAATTTAGATTTTGTAGAGAAGTTAGAATAACATGTTTTACGTATTTCAACAAACCATTTTCTAAGTGAAATTCAAAATTATTAATTATTTATTGAAATTCATTTTTAAATTAGCATTTTTGGTAAGATTTCACTGCCTAAAATAAATAATTCTCAACAAATCATTAAATCCTGTGTTAAAGTATACAATATAATATACGTATTAAAAAATGCGAGTTCTTAAGTTTAACAGATATTGGAAAAAAAGGAACATAAACTTGAAAAATCTAAGTTTTGAAAAAGTCAATTAAAGATTTAAATGGCCATTCAGCTGTGAAGTACTCTCAGAAAGAATGAATAATTTTAACTTATTTTTTAATCTATAAACATGTGTGACACATCGTTGGAAAGATAAAATTTTAAACTATTTAATGATATAAAAAAGTAAAAATCAAATTTTTGGTTGAATTTTGCTTTCCCGGTCCCCTTAAGGTTCTAATCTAATATTTTAATCACTCGTTAGATAAGTTCAGACCAATGCGTGCGTTAAAAATCAAAATTCATGAAAGTGCGTATCTCTACCCCCCCCCACCTACTCAACTGTGTCTTTTTGTAAAACCGTGTTTTATTTTTATTTCTACTTAGAAAATTAAATTTATCATAAAAGGTGAGAAACAGATTGCTTTTATTCGAAATGGCTAGTGATCCAATTATTTTTAACATAGATTTGAAAATAGCTTTAGTATGAGCGACAGACATTCCGTGTATACAGTATACAGTTATTATATTCTCATATACAAAAACTGACAAAACTATACTTTTTCTTTTACTGGTACATGTCCGTTTCTAAATTATAAATAGCTATGTCTTAGAAACAAAATTATTTTAAATTTTTTCTTTACCAGTAAATAATATTTTTCGACCTGGGGGGGGGGGGGGGGGGTTAGATTGTAAAATCTTATAAGCTGCAAAATCTTATGGGGATAAATGAAAAAGTAGTTTGGTAACATTAATATTTCAGTTGAACTCCTCATTTTATCAACTTCTATAAATTCTTCTATACGTGTAGACACGTATTTCCTTTACAATTTCTCCTACTGTAAACACAAGGAACGTATACGAAAGTCGTAGGGCTTCAAGGAGTCTGTAGAAAAATCTAAATTAAGGGTGTATTTCAATCTAAACTGCTTATTTTCTGATTTATTTTTAAATTCATTTTGGCTCTCAAACGCATCCAACTGGCAGATTCTCTTATTTAGAAACTGTATGATGTGCCGTGCTTGTCCATTTTTTGATAAATGCAGGAAATATTGCAAAAAATGCTATCAAAGTGGACGTTTTGAACCAAATTTTCCGTAACGAGATATCTGGGAATGAAAAAAATGGTTCTACTGAGAAAATAATTGTTTAAAAATAAAGTTCTAATGAATGGAGCGAAAAATGAAATCACACGGCGTCTTATACATCTCTTCCAAAATCACCTCAGCCAGTTTCATGTTTTTACTTTTAAAAAGGTGTATGAAAATGTCATCGAAAATTTCGAGCTGTTGAGGGTGAAAAAATATATTTTCGCATACACCCTTAACAGGAATTGAATGTCATATCCATATTTCTGTTAGTTTTCAGGCAAAGTAGTATACAACTGTCTATCTGTACTTAATTTAATGCTCGTAATTAAATCAAAATTAATACTTATTATGTAGCATATAATAAGTAATAATTAACATATTCTACAAACATAAAAACGTGACTGAATCGGTCATGATTTAAGATTCTCACATAGCCTAGTTATACGAATCGCGTAAGCCCAGAAAAAAGTTCATACATTTTTAGGTAGCATTCGTAATAAATAGTACCTATTACATTCTCCTCTATGTTGGAATTTCTGAAAATGTTTAGCAGATCATGACCCCTAGAACCCAAAACCATGCCCAGTTCAAAACTTTCACTACTATACTATCTATCTATACATAGATAGATATAAACATATATATATATCACTCTTTTATGGATACACTAACTTCCGTAATTCTACAAAAACCTCTTCCAAACTGACACATAAACTCTAGAAGCAGAAAATCTCGGTCAAGTTCGTTAAAGGACAAAATTACGTCAAGGGCGAGGAAAAAGGGAGGGATTTTCTGAAAATCTAAAAAAACCACAACTTTTTAAATTATAATACATATTAAATAATATTAAAGTTATTACTTCTAGAAAAAGGTTCTAAAAAAATTATGCATGACAGATCTTTTCATAAAGCTAAAAATGTGCTCAAGGGGCGAAAAAAAAAAAATAGGGTTTTAGGGAGAAAAAAATTTAACTTTGTCCATTCTCAAGATATTAAATCCACTTAAATTTATCGTCTTAATATTATCTTCTTATTTATCTTTTTAATATTATATAAAACTTTTATATTGACGCGTTTTTGATAGGACCCATTCTTACAGTAAAAACAAATTAAAAATACATGGCGGTTGACGAAAAAAATTATCCTATTAACATGATTCTGATAAAACCAGCTCTTGCAGAAAAATGAAATTAAAAACTCGTCAAAAGCGGTCGGATAAAATAGTTAAACTGGGTTTATCTCTAATCTCTATTTAGTTTTTGTTGGTGAAATGAGTACTTAACTGCGAAATCTACCTGCGGCTGTAGGCCCAGCCGGAAGGGATTTTTATTGTTACTATCCAAAGATTAGTTTACTTATTTACAATGACTTAAAATAAAATGGTGGTTTTTATAAAATGTTCATTATTATTCAATGATTTTTTGCTAACGATTAATTAAAATAAATATTTGAATTTCATTTGCACGATTAAAAGATACTGTATACGGGTGAATACATTTTTGAAGCTTAAAGATCTTCATTTAAACAAGCACAAGAAAATAATTCTTGTATGAAAAGATTGTCACCAACTTTTTTGGCTTGTGGCTATTTCTGCGTATTTTCAATCTAATTTTGGCGCTGTTGAGTTTTTAATCGCTGAATTTGGTGGTTTTGAGCATTAGCGTTTTGCTCAACAAAGCGACACATTTTAACGTGATCCACGTGTGCTCTAAATTACTCAAGTGTGACGTACAATAGAAGATCCTAGAATGAATTTTTGGATACTGTCGTTTAAATATAATATAAACAAACTTCATACGATATAAATCTAAATTATAAAGCCAAAACAGGTTCGTTTGTAACGCTGGCATACTGAAAGTGGCAACAGCCTGGCCAATCAATTTCGCTTAGTCTACATTTTTTTTAAAAAACATTTACATATCCAACAATTTTAATTTGTAGACATATGAATAGAATACAAAAATGTCCTTTGTAACGCGATTCTTTCAAAGCTTTATAAATTTAGACGTTGTTATGAATTTAAAAAATATACATATTCATGCTTGAAAATTATTTTACACTTAATTATTCACTTAAAATTATCGTCTTAATATTACTTTATTTATCTTCTTAATATTATCTACAATTTTTATATTGACAAGTTTATGATAGGACCAAGTCGTACTGCCACAAAAAAAATTAATAACGTAAAAAAAAAGGGGGGGGGGTTGAAGAAAAAAAAATTCATAACTTCGTCTATTCAGAAGATATCCAATCCGCTTGAATTTACTCTGAATCGTCCTAATATTATCTACAAATTTATATTGACAAGTTTTTGATATGACCAATTCTTACAGCAAAAACAAATTAAAAATACATAGCGGTTGAAGAAAAAATTAAACTGGGTTTATCTCTAATCTCGATCTAGTTTTTGTTGCTGAAATGAGTACTTAACTTAAAAATCTACCTACGCATGTAGGTCGAGCCGGCAGGGATTTGTAACGGGATTTTTTTCAAAACTACATAAGTTTAGACGTTGTTATGAATTTAAAATATATATATATTCACGCTTGAAAATTATTTTATCTCCGTGCAACCCAAATACGGACGATTAATCAATTTGCACTTAAAAAAAGAAAAAAATCAGTAGTCGTTTGTTTCAGTATAATGTTCCATAACTGAACTGAAAACTACACAAATAATCAAATAAAACACTAATGTAACAGAAATGCGTCGAAACACTGAAATTATCAGAATCGCAAAGACAATAAGAAATGTTTTGCGATTAATTTTGTACGGAAGTACCAAAAATGCCTTTTAATGTAGTTGTTGGGCGATATATAAAAATGGACTAAATGCATAATATCTATTATTGTTTTTAAAAAAAATTGATTTTATATTGTTTAACGCTGGCATCATTAATAAGTGATCTTAAAAATGCATAAAAATATTGTGTACTATCGATTGATCCAATCTCACGAATCTTGGAGCGAAGAGAGGCAGAAGAGCATATCAACTTTTGATCCTAATAAAATTTCTACTGTACAACCTTCCTAAAAAAAGTCGTTCCGAAAAAATAAAATATTCGTCAAAATGAGTCTCCGTGAAAAGGTATAAGTGGACATACATTTTAAAAAGTTTCATACGAAATTTATAACCACCTTTATGGGAACTTAACCTCTAGAAGTAAAACTTTCGTTTAAAATTAAATTTCAAAAGCGTCCATAAAACTACGCTATTTAAAATTCTGTTTAATACGTTAGATTCTATTAAAGTACATATTAAAAATTATGTTAGGTCGTTTGAGAATAAGAGAAAAGATTGCTGTAACAGAAAAACTATAAAGAGGTAATTCTCGAATTATTGTAATAGACTTTTTTACCTTCCGACCTTTAATTTAGAAAATTGCATGTGAAATTCGGCCTACATACCTCGAGTTGATAATCGGCCGTCAAAAATCAAACCAACCGAAATTGTGAAAACGGAACCCACCAACTGGAAACATTTAAATATCACAAATTGAAACATGAAAATGAAAACAAATTAATTCTGGATTGATAATTCTTCTAGACAAAACATCTTAATATAAATGTTATAACATTTTAACCTTTGTTAATTATTTATAACATTATAACATTCGTAACGTTATAACCTTTATAACATTAACACATTAACAACCCTTCAGACATTTTTTATAAATTTGACTACAGATTAATTTTGTAATTTAACTTTTAAAATGCAGTTTATTTCATTTCTCAAGCTATTGGAGCATATATCTTAAGCATATATTCCTCCACATCATTACATATGCATTTTTTCACCCCTTCATTACAGATACTTTTTTCACACCTTCATTACAGATACTTTTTTCATCCCCCTTCATCACAGATACTTTTTTCATCCCCCTTCATCACAGATACTTTTTTCATCCCCCTTCATCACAGATACTTTTTTCATCCCCCTTCATCACAGATACTTTTTTCATTCCCCTTCATCACAGATACTTTTTTCATTCCCCTTCATCACAGATACTTTTTTCATTCCCCTTCATCACAGATACTTTTTTCATCCCCCTTCATCACATATACTTTTTTCATCCCCCTTCATCACATATACTTTTTTCATCCCCCTTCATCACATATACTTTTTTCATCCCCCTTCATCACATATACTTTTTTCATCCCCCCTTCATCACATATACTTTTTTCATCCCCCCTTCATCACATATACTTTTTTCATCCCCCCTTCATCACATATACTTTTTTCATCCCCCCTTCATCACATATACTTTTTTCATCCCCCTTCATCACATATACTTTTTTCATCCCCCTTCATCACATATACTTTTTTCATCCCCCTTCATCACATATACTTTTTTCATCCCCATTTTTCACAGATACATTTTTCATCCCCCTTCATCACAGATACTTTTTTCATCCCCCTTCATCACAGATACTTTTTTCATCCCCCCTTCATCCCAGATACTTTTTTCATCCCCCCTTCATCCCAGATACTTTTTTCATCCCCCCTTCATCCCAGATACATTTTTCATCCCCCCTTCATCCCAGATACTTTTTTCATCCCCCCTTCATCCCAGATACATTTTTCATCCCCCCTTCATCCCAGATACATTTTTCATCCCCCCTTCATCCCAGATACATTTTTCATCCCCCCTTCATCCCAGATACATTTTTCATCCCCCCTTCATCCCAGATACATTTTTCATCCCCCCTTCATCCCAGATACATTTTTCATCCCCCCTTCATCCCAGATACATTTTTCATCCCCCCTTCATCCCAGATACATTTTTCATCCCCCCTTCATCCCAGATACATTTTTCATCCCCTCTTCATCCCAGATACATTTTTCATTCATCCCAGATACATTTTTCATTCATCCCAGATACATTTTTCATCCCCCCCTTCATCCCAGATACATTTCAAACCCCTTCATCACACATACATGATAAATGAAGGCTAAAATACTTCAATCATTGCATGTTTAAAAAGTTAAATATGTAGTCAAATTTTAAAAGATGCATTTCTAAAAGAGTTATCAGTTCCAGAGTTTAACCTTTAACTGATACCACAGAAAATGTCACATAACTAGTGTGACGCGGTCTGTGAGACCGCTCCATCGAAAGATGTTAGTGTTCTGAAAGATGTTAGTGTTTAGTGTTGTGAGTCACACTATATGAAGTTTGATTAGGGGGAAAAAACAGAAGGTCAAATGAAATTCTCTAAATAACAAACCAGAAGGCAGAATATTTATTCTATTATTCGGGAATTATCCAGAACCTCTGTGGTTTGTTTCAGAATATTTTTTTTATATTCTCAAACGACCTAACGTAATTTTAATATATAGTTAAATAGAATCTAACATATTACAGAATTTTAAAGAGCGTACTTTTTATGAATACTTTAAAAATTTAATTTTAAACAGAAGTTTTACTTAAAGATTAAGTTCACATAAAGGAGGTTATAATGGGTCTAGCCGAATAAGCATACCGAAAGGCCCCCACGGCCGATGTTTGAAATAACATGTGTGGTAATAAGGCTCACCATGAGAATACAATATAGAGTATTTTTAGCCTCTGACCTTGAGATAATGGGGGAAGTATATTCTTCAGTAATTGGCATTGGTTTAATTTTTTTTAAACTTTTGTACTTCTTGAGAAAAACGTATTTGAAAAATAGTAGCGCCGGCGCATACTTCGCCGATTATCTCAAGGACAATTCAAGGTCAGGGGATAAAAACACTATATTGTATTCTCATAGTGAGCCTTATTACCACACATGTTATTTCAAACATCGGCCGTGGGGGCCATTTTGCTATGCTTATCCGGCTAGACCCTTTCGTATGCAACTTTTTAAAATGTATGTCCACCTGTAACTTTTGACTTTGACGAATATTTTATTTGTTCGGAATCAGGATCGAATATTGGTATGTTCGTGTACCTCATTTTTGCCTATCTTCGTTCCAAGATTCGTGAGATTAGATCAATCGTAAGTGGCGCGATAGAAACAGATTGTTGAAGTACACAATATTTTTATGCATTTTTAAGATCCAGGCAATTCTCCACTGATTATTGATGCCAGCTGAAAAGAACATAAAATCAATTTTATTTTAAAACAGTAATTTAGTCGTCTTTTGTATATCGCCCAACAGCTACACTAAAAGGCATTTTTGGTACTTCCGTAGGAGGCTAATCGCAAAACATTTCTTATTACCTTTGATTCTGATAATTTCAGTGTTTAGGCGCATTTCTGTTACATTTGTGTTTTATTTGTTTATTTGTGTAGTTTTCAGTTCAGTTATAGAACATTATACTGAAACAAACGACTACTGATTTTTTTTTTTTTTTTTTTTTTTTCTAAATGCAAATTGATCAATCGTCCGTATGTGGGTTGCACGGAGATAAAATAATTTTCAAGCGTGAATATATATTTTTTAAATTCATAACAACGTCTAAATTTATGTAGTTTTGAAGAAAAAAAAATCTCGTTACAAATCCCTGCCTGCTCGACCTACAGGCGTAGGTAGATTTCGAAGTTAAGTACTCATTTCAGCAACAAAAACTAGATCGAGATTAGAGATAAACCCAGTTTAATTTTTTTTTTCAACCGCTATGTATTTTTAATTTGTTTTTGCTGCCAGAATGCTTCCTATCAAAAACTTGTTAATATAAAAATTGTAGATAATATTAAGAATATAAATAAGAAAGTAATATTAAGACGATAAATTTAAGTGTATTTGATATCTTGAGGATGGATGGAGTTATGAATTTTTTCTCTCCCTAAAACCCTATCCCCCCCCCCCCCCCCTTGAGCCCATTTTTTATTTTATCAAAAATCTGTTATACATAATTGTTTTTGAATCTTTTTATAGAAGTAATAACTTTAATCTAATTTGATATGTATTATAATTAAGAAGTTGAGTTTTATTTATTTTTTTTCGATTTTCAGAAAGCTTCCCCTATTTTCGCCCACTTCGTCCGATTTGCCCATGAATGAACTTGGCGAAGATTTTCTGCTCCTTAATTTCATGTATCAGCTTCGAAGAATTATGGAAGTTATCGTGTCCATAAAAAAGTGATATAAAGTTTTGAACTGGGTGTGGTTTTGTGTTCTAGGGTTTATGATCGGCGTACATCTTTTTTCATCACATTTTTCTTTTTTCTCGCATCTTCAGCGGCAAAATTTTATCAGAAATTCCAACATAGAGGAGAATGTAATAGGTGCTATTTCTTATGAAATCTACCTAAAACTTTATTTTTTCCGCCCTCGAGCCCATTTTTAATTTTATCAAAAATCTGATACACAACTTTTTGGCATCTTTTTATAGAAGTAATAACTTTAATGTTATTTGATATGTATTACAATTAAGAAATTTTTCGATTTTCACAAAACCCATCCCTATTTTGACCTCCTTCGTCCGATTTTGAACTTGGCCGAGATTTTCTGCCCCTTGATTTTACTTATCAGTTTGGAAGAGATTTATACAGAACTATGGAAGTTATCGTGTCCATAAAAAATAGATATACAGTTTTGGGTTCAGGGAGTCATGATCGGCGTTGATATACAAAATGTTATCAGATATCCAACATTAGAGGAGAATGTAATATGTACTATTTCTTACGAAATCTACCTAAAAATATGTTCTTTTTTCTCGGCTTAAGATTCGTATAACTAGACTATGTGAAAATCTCTAAAACTTGACTGATTGAGTCACGTTTTTATGTTAAAAGAATGTTAGAATTATTATATACGGATTAATTTTGCTTTAATTACGAGCATTAAATTAAGTACAGATAAGCAGTTGTATACTACTTTGTCTGAAAGCTTTAATTTAACAGAAATGTGGATATGACATTCTATTCCTGTAAAATTAGATTTTTCTACCGACTTCTTGAAGCCCTACGACTTTCGTATACGTTCCTTGCGATTACAATAGGAGAGATTGTAAACAAAAGGGTACGTATACACGTATGACGTATACATGTATGAGTGAAAATTATAGAAGTTGAGAAAATGAGGCATTCATCTGAAATATTAATGTTACCGAATTACTTTTTCATTCATCCACATAAAATTTTGCAGCTTAGTAGATTTTACAACATAACCCCCCCCCCCCACCCCCTTATAAATAATAAAATATCTTTTCTACCGGGAGAAAAGATATTTTATTTACTGGTATAGTGACAATTAGAAATAAAGTAATTTATTTCTAAAACATTGCTATTAACCCATTGACGGGCGGTGGGATATATTATTATATAGTTTAATTAAGATTTGCACCAGAAACTTTTAACTAAGTTTTACTTTTATAACTTTGAGAGAAAATATTTGAAAAATTTCTTTTCTTTATTTAGAAATAAAAATTTTCAAATTTTCCGGTGGGAATTCAACATTACACAAACGCAACTGCTTGCCCCTCAAGGGGTTAATAATTTAGAAATGGACATGTGTTATTAAAAAAAAAAAAGTTTGTCAGTTTTTGTATATGAGAATATAATAACGTGTACTGTGTGTCGCTCATACTAAAGCGAAGAAGCTATTTTAAAATCTGTATGTTAAAAAGAATTGGATCACTAGCTATTTGGAATAAAAACAATCTGTTTTTCTACTTTTGTGATAAATTGAACTTTTCGAGTAATAAAAAACATGGTTTTGCAAAAAGAGATACGCACTTTCCATAAATTTTGATTTTTAACGCACACATTGGTCTAAGCTTATCTAACGAGTGATTAAAAAGTTAGATTAGAACCTTAGGCAAGTGCCACCACCAACTGACATTCTGTCAAATTATAATTCCGTGAGGAAATGCAATTTTTAAAAAGCATTGCTGTGCGTATCTTTGCATCAGTGGTTGGGGTAAAAGTACCAGTGGTGTGCCAAAGATATGCAGTGCGTATTTTTGCCCCATTAGGGCGGGTTTTTTTCCCATTTCCAATAAAACGAATGAGTAAATGGGGAATGATGTAAAAGCATTAGTAAATTTCACTGTTATTTATAGTTAAAGTAAAAATTATAAGCTAAACCATAAAGATAAATCAACGGTCTGTGAGATCGTAAATAGCAGTTCACCTCTAACTGCTGTGACCAAAAATTGTTGCATAAATACTGGGAGCGGTCTCGGAGACCCCTTGTTCGTAGAATGAATAAAAACATCAACTGTTTTATAAAAAAAACTGTTTCTTTATGAAACTTTATGTACAGGATTACTATAATTAAAACTCATCTATTCGAAAGTCTCTAGTGTTAGTACTAGACATCTAAAGAAATTAATATGTATAATTAAACTAGAATGTATAGTAAATTCCACTAGTATCTATAGTTAAACTGAAAAGGTAAATCGCAAAAAAAGAAAAAAAATAGCAGTCTGTATGACCGCAAACAGAAGTTAATCCTTAACTGCTGAGACAAAAATTGTTCCATAAATACTGTAAGCGGTCTCAGAGATAGCTTGATCGTAGAATGATTAAAAGGGTTGACTGACTCGTATGATATTGTTTTTGGGCTAAACTTTATGTAAAGGCCTATAATAATAGAAATTCTTCTCATTTAGAAGTCTTTAGCGATACTGCTAAGTTTCCAAACGAATAAAAATTAAGCTAACATCAATGTTAAATTGAAAATTACAAGTTAAACTGTCGAGACCGTATACAGGATGTCCTTAAACTCTTGGAACATACGTTAGGGAGTGATAGAACACAACTAGACAAGCACAACTCACCATACAATCCATGGTCGGAACGCAAGTCGTAAAAAGCTAGAGCGCGAAACATGAGGAGAAAGAAGGTAAACAGCGATGGAATGAAGGGAAACATTTTATTTAAACAACACGTATCTTTGCATCTAACTAAAACAATTGGCCAAACCATGCATCTTAAACTTGAGCGGCCCAAGACGGATGCGTACTTTTGCTTAACCGGCTGCCTACAAGTTTAAAGAAATGCGATCAAGGTCAACTACACGGCATTTAGAACCTAAAGAGCTTCCGTTCTCCACTGCATTTTTGGATTTGATTTGTAAAAATTCGAGGTGTTGTCAGGTAAACAAAGTGAAATTTTAAAAATATTGGATCTAAATTCGAAAATTTAAACTTGCCTCATTTTCTTGGCACGGAGTGCTACTTTTTGTACAAAGTTTGAACACACAACTACTATACTTGAGACCAAACTGCCGCTTAGCGCGCATGATTGTAGAATTAAATGTTAGTATTAAATCAGCCAGTGCGTATTTTTGCCCCGTGCGTATCTTTAGCCCCTCCCCCCACCCACCTACTCTACTTTTAGGAGTAATTCAAAAATTACTAATTAAGGCACAGTTTTCTAAACTTCATTATTACACTGACGCATTAGGCAGAAATGAGACTTAAATTAATAATTAAAACTAATTCTAAATAAATGATATTATTATGAGATTGCATAGAAATTATAATTTAGGCCTCTTTTAGAACGCCTTTCGCTCCTTCCCTTTTAAATTTCGAATTTATTTTCAACTGTTCTTAGAGGGCATTTATGTTTTATGGCATAAGTACAGTAAACTCTGTCTAAGGCGGAATCGGTCGGGACTGAGAAAATTTTTCGTGGTAGACAATATTCCGGCTTGTGCAAAAGAGCGTGATTTATTGGAATGAAGCATACGTCAGTCGAATAGCGTTTTATGTTTTCGATAAAAAAGATTGGATCTTGAGTTACAATGAATTGCTCTCGATCTTTCATCACGATTTTTCGTTGATTGTCCCGACTCGAAAATCTGTCGAAAACTGAAATTCTGGAAGATCCTTTGTCTTTATAAATAAATGAGAAACGCTATTCAATTCTTAGTACCGCTGTGATACCTACAAATTTGAAGTTTACAAAAAAAAAAAAAAAAACTTCGCGAATGAGACAGAAAGCCATCACTTTGAATTTGAGTACGACCTTAAAGCATAATATATTGTAGACAATACATATTTTCGTAAATGTGCACTCAACTAGTAATAACTTTTAAATGCATATTTATATAGGAAAAAAATCCCTGCCGGCCCGGCCTACAGGCGGAGGTAGATTTCAAAGTTAAGTATACTAATTTCACAAACAAAAAACAAATCATGATTAGAGATAAACCCACTTTAACAATTTTATCTGGCCGCTTTTGACGAGTTTTTCATTTTTATATAATAACTGGTTTTATCAGAATCATGTTAGGGTGGTATTAAAAAAAATACTTTTCCATGCTCAACGACTCGAAATTTTCTGGCATAACTCCAGATTCATTTTTAATAGGAAAAACATGAAACTTGTTGACGTGATTTTTGAAGAGATTTATAAGCGACCTGTGTTTTTAATTTTCGTTCAATTAATTAAAACTTGATATATAAACAATTATTTTCTCAGTAAGACAATATTTTTCGTTTCGAACACAATCGCTTCGGGAAATTCCGTTCAAAATGCCCACTTTGACATTTTTTGAAATATATTCTGCCTCTGTCAAAAAATCGATCATTACGGTACATTATATAGTTTCTGAATAAGCGAATCTACCAACTGGATGCGTTTGAGAGCAAAAATGAATTTAAAAATGAGTCAGAAAATAAGCAATTTGGATTTGAATACTCCCTTAATACGATGATTTTTCCAACACAATCCGTTTCGGGAAATTCAGTTCAAAAGGCCCACTTTGACAGCATGTTTTAAAATATATTCTGCCTAATTGACCATTACGGTACATTATATAGTTTCTGAGTAAGAAAAGGTACCAATTGGAAGCCTTTGAGAGTAAAAATAAATTGTAAAATGTGTCAGAAAATAAGCAGTTTTGATTTGAATACACCCTTACTAAGATGATTTTTTTCTCCAATCGCTATGTATTTTTAATTTGTTTTTGCTGTAAGAATTGGTCCTATCCAAAACTTGTCTATATAGATGTTGTAGACAATATTAAGAAGATATATGATAAATTCATGGGGATTTTATATTTTTTGAATTGACGGAGTTATGGATTTGTTTCTTCTTCAAACGCCCTTTTTGTTTTCGTTTTTAATTTTTTTTTTTTGCGGTACGAATTGGTCCTATCAAAAACTTGTGAATATAAAAGTTGTAGATAATGTTAAGGAGATTCATGATAAAATTAATTTGATTTGACATCTTGAGAATTGACGAAGTTATGAATTTTTTTTCTCCCAAAAACCCTATTTTTTGCGCCCCTTGAGCCCATTTTTAACTTTATCAAAAATCTGTGATACATAAATTTTTGGCCCTATTTTTAGAAGTAATAAAAACTTTAAACTGATTCGATATGTACAAAATTTAAGAAGTTATGGGGTTTTTTCGGTCCCCTTGGTCCGATTTTGCCCATTAACGAACTCGACCGAGATTTTATGCCCCTTGATTTTATGTATCAGTTTGGAAGAGATTAATGCAGAATTGTGGAAGTTATCGTGTGCAGAAGAAAGTGATATATATATATATATATATATATATATAACCATTAATTAAACATAACCTACCACCATCAAAAAGCGTAATATTATGAATTAAAGCTGTAAGTATAAAAAATAATATATATATAGATAGATATATAAAGTTTTTTACTGAGGGTGGTTTTGGGCTCTAGGGATCATGATCGGTGCAGATCTGCAAAAATTTTTCAGAATTTCCAACATAGGAACGACGCCAATAGGTAGTATTTCATACGAAATCTACCTAAAATGGCATAAGCAAGAATTTCTTAAAATTTAAACAGTTTCTGTTCCTTTGAATAAACTTTTTAAAAATATTACGGAATTTAATTTTTATGCTCGACATTGAGTATTTGACGTATATATATCAGCTTTAAAGTTTCATGAACGAAATGACTTTCATTTTTAAAATATCCTATTTTCCACCTTATGCAAAATTTTGGTTTCGGTGGGACCTTAAAACCCTTTGTTTCCTCGTTAGGCAAAATCCGGCTTATGCAGCAAGAATTAATATTATTTTCTATGGGTTCGCCGGGACTTTAAAAATTTTCCGCGGTAGACAGATTTCCGGCTTAGAGTTCGCCTTAGACAGAATTTACTGTGTAATGTAATACTTATGTTAGTATAATGTAATGTTATGGCATAAGTATAATGTATATGCCATATTTAAAGATTCTGTTCGTTTCAGTTTTACATAAATTGCAATTTAGAACGTTTTTTGCTCCTGAAACCCTCTGGTGGCGACATAAAATATAGCTTTTGTTTGAGCAGGTTCTATCAACCCCCATTTGCAATCATTATTTTTGAAATCGTTTTGGGATTTCATAAGATTGTATAAAAATCGTAATTTAGAACGTTTTTAGGACGTTTTACGCTCACTTTATCCGTTTAAATTTGGAAGTTTCTTTCGACGGTTCTTAGGGTCTCATTTGGATCTTTTTAAATAACTACCATGCCAAATTTCAAAATGTTAAAACGCCCTCAGTATCGCAAAAAACGCAATTTAGAACATTTTTTGCTCCTGCAAACCCTGGGTGATAACACAAAATATAACCCGTGTTGGAGCAGGGACTGTCACTATCAATTGTCAACCATTACTTTTGAAAGCGGTTTGATACTTCCTGAGATTGCCTAGAAATCGCCATTTAGAACGCTTTTTGCGCATTTTCACCCTTTTTTAAATTTCGAATTCTTTAACGCTAAAAATACCAGACATTTTACTCAAGTTTTTTATAAAAAATATTTTACACAGGAATTTTTATTTAAATTATTTTAACTTATTTAACTCCTTGTATTTTTTTAAACTTATTGTATATAGAAAATCCTGGTACGAACCGAAATATTTTCAATTAGTAGGGGGTCAAAATGATCCTTCGTGGTACGTTTAGTGTTAAGAAAATGTTCTTGTAGTTATTTATAAGATATAATCTCATTCCAAAATTCATGTTTCTAGGCTCTTCAGTAACACAAAATTCGCATTTTTAGAACGTTTTTCGCGCCTGCACCCCCTTTGGGGTAGTGACATGGACATAAGATCTAGCTTATGTTGGAACAGGGACTAACAACCATCATTTTGATACCATTTACTTTTGAAATCGGTTCGGTAGTTCCAGAGATTACACCTACAAATAAACAAATTTTACTTCTTTTTAATATTAGTATAGATGGAAAATTTCAGTTGATTAGCTAATTTTTTGGAAAGATATTTGCTTAGAAGGGAAAGTAGAAATACAATCCCATCCTTATTCGATCCTAGGCAAATTTAAATGCATCAACAAAAATTATACAGATCGCAGCACCGTAAAAGGTTACGCAGGGATATACACAACGAAATAGTGAATGGAATTGCATATATATATATTTTTTTGAGGACATTTAGTAATTATTTTCTAAAATATTTTTTATAATTTGCACATATTAGCTGTTTAAATAACAGCATGTTGTAGAGAAAGTGTTCCGAGAAAAATCTCTTAATCTTGGATCTCTTAAGTGGATTATTAGATATGAAAAGGGGTAGTAATAAAGAGAACTGTTTGATACACACGCTGAAGCAAGCACACTTTTTAAATTGAAGAATTATTTTAAGAGATATCTAATGTTAATGTGGATCAAAATCGTACCTTTTTTAAATAAGTTTTATAGCAGCAAAAAATAGACATAGGAAGTGAATCATTTTTCTAAGGTTGGTTGGTTGATTTTTGACAGCCGATTATCTATAGGCCCGAGGGAGAGTGCCCTCCGTGGGGATCTTTCTAAGGGAACCTAACCCGTATTGACGCATGGAAATCCATGGTTCGACGAAAACCACGAAAACTCCGAACGATTAGGCCGACGGGCGCGATTGGGTTTGAACCCAGCACCTCCCGTCTACCAGCTTCGATAGCAGAACCTCTCGGCCACTGGTGGGGCCATTTTTTTAAGGATAATACATTAGAAACTCCCGGTGTGCAGACTGCATTCATTTTTTTTGACTCATTTTTAAGTGTTTATTTCAATTTTAAATTAAACTTTTCAGCATTTCCAGAGACTTTTTTTACATATTTTAGAAATTCTTATTTTAAATTCTTGCCAATTTTAAAAACAGAGCAAAGAATAATATTTCCTTTTTAAATAAATTTATTGACACATGACTATTATAAACAGAAAAAAACTTCGAAATTAGATTTAAATGATGACGTGTTAAAATCAGAAAAATATTGAAAATTACGTAGTAAAAATAGCCTAAAATATATATCTAAAAGACAAGGCTGTTTTTTTTGTCATCAGCCCTGAACCAATTTTGATATATATATATATATATATTATTATTTTTTTTTTAATAAAGGCTGTTCATTTGTAGATGTGCCCGCACTAGTTACTTTTTATTTCCGTTGTTAGGTACGTTCGTAATTATACAAATACGTAGCACCTATTATAGTCGTCCAGTCTGTCATTCTGTCTGTCCGTCTGTCTTTCCGCATATAACAAAGCAAAAACTATCCAACCGAATGGTCTGAAATTTTAAATATATAATTGTTGCAAAATTTTGTCGCGTCATTTCAAATTTCATGAAAATCGGATGTATAGTTTAATGACAGGGACCGTCAAAAGTTTTCCGTTACAGGGATGTCAATGGTCAATGGAGGAAAATTATTTCAAGTGTATTTGAAAGATGAGACAGCCTTTCGAGCAGAATAAAATGGATAGGTACTTATGAAGTGCACTCCAATAGACATTCAGTACACTATGCGGTGCAAAAAATTATTACAAAACTAGTTATAGTACGAACGCACTTCATTTGTCACGTTTCACGAGCAATTTCAAACTTGTTATATTTGTTTTTAATTTTATTTATTTATTTATTTATTTTTTTTTTTTGTTAAATTTCTTTAAAATGGTGGAAATCGAATCACTTCCATTGTTGCAGAGAAAAGAGAAAGTGAGTTTATTTTTATTGATTACCCGTTCTATGCACGGGAGTTCATAGAATCAATGTAAGAGTTCTTCTTGAAAACTTTTCTCTCGAAGAAATTTGAAGGGTTCTTTTTTATTTTCCGAACACAAATTGTATTGTAATCTTGATTTGTGTGAGTGAACACAATAGTTGCCAAACAGTTGAGCTCGCATCGGGTAAATGTGTTGCCAGAAAGTCTAGATTTTCGAACAAATCGGATATGTATTGAATGTATTTTTAAGCTTATTTACAATCATTCTGTAGGAAAAATCTTCAAAGAGTATAATTGATAAGTATTGCGGCGATATCATTAAGCATTAGTAGTGCGGAAATAACATCACTAGATCAGAAACCGAGGTCTAACATTTGAATCAAACCCATTTCACTGCCCTCTTTGGTTGACTAAATTATTTTTTAAGTTCTAGCCTACCAGGAGGTGAGTTAAAAGTCGATCGCAAAGTTCCATATTTACATGCAAAACCCAACTTTAATCTCGCTATTCAAAAAAAAAAAAAAATCCCTGCCGGCTGTATTTCCTGTTTGACGAGTTTTTAAATTTCATTTTTCTTATATACACACGTATATATATGGGATATATTTAAAAAAAGCGAAAACAAATTCAGAGAACCTCAAAATGTTAAAATAGGTCAATAATTCCATAATCGGGTTTTTATCTTGTTTCAATACGTTTTTTCAAACTCACAGGATGTTTGACTATTCACCTGCTTATGTCCATTCTATTTCCAATAGGACGTAAAGTTCACTTTTAAAATTAAAAAATCGTTAAACTATTTATTTCATCTTCCGCGTGGAAATCTTGCAATAGTAATTGTTCTAGTAAGAATTTTATTGTGGTTTTTTAATTGTTGGCAACTGCTATAACGAAAAATGTTTAAATTTTCCTGTCATTTTTCTGTAAGAGCTGGTTTTATCAGAATACTGTGTGTGGAGGGGGGGGGGATGTTTCTGAGTGGGTAGTTCAATTATATGACGAGTGCATTAGTACTTATTATAAAAAAACTATTTTCAGTCCAGCTCTGTTCTAAAAAAAAGTAACTACCGCTGTCACCGCTGCCGGTTTTGAATTTTTTGTGACCGGCGGTCTTTCTTCGTTAATATTAAGAAAACTATTGCATAAAAAAAAATGAAAATCAGTGTTATTATAGAGAAATGTTTGATAAACATGCTGATGCAGACATTTTTCAAATCGAAGAATTATTTTAAGAGGTATTTAATGCTAAAGTTGGACAAAATAGTTCCATTAAAAAAGTTTTATAGGAGAAAAAACTGTACGTGGGAATTATTTCATTTTTAGATAATTTTGTTCGTTATAAGTTCCCGGTGTGCAGACTGCATTTATTCTTTTAATTTGACTCATTTTTTGAGGTTTTATTTCTATTTTAAGTTCAAATTTACAGTATTTCGAGAGATTTTTTTTTACATATTTTAGAAAATGGTATTTAAACTGTTGCCAACTGTATAAATAGCGCAAACAATGTTTGCTTCAAATAAAAAATTTATTTACACGTGATTATTATAAACAGAAAAAAACCCCCTTCAAATTAGAATTAAATATTTAGGTATAAAAAGCAGGAATTCATTGAAAATTACGTCATAAAAACTATATTTACATATGAATCTCTCTATTCTAAAAAAAAATAACTTACGCTGTCACCGCCGCCGCTGCCGGTTTTGAATTTTTTGTGACCGGAGGTCTTTCTCCGTTAATATTAAGAAAAATACTGCATACAAAAATATGAAAATCGGCGGTATTATAGAGAAATGTTTGATAAATACACTGATGCAGACCGTTTTCAAATCGAAGAATTATTTTAAGGGATATTTAATGCTAAAGTTAGACAAAATCGTTCCATTAAAAAAGTTTTATAGTAGCAAAAACTATACATGGGAATTCATTTTTAGATCATTTTATACGTTAGAATTTCCCGGTGTGCGGACTGCATTCACTTTTTAAATTTGACTCATTTTTTAAGGTTTTATTTCTATTTTAAATTCAAATTTTCAGCATTTCGAGAGATATTTATTTATTTTAGGAAATGGTATTAATTTAAACTGTTGGCAACTGTATAAACAGCGCAAATAATGTTTGTTTCAGATTAAAAATTTATTTACACGTGACCATTATTAACAGAAAAAAAACTTTCAAATTAGAATTAAATAATTACGTGTGAAAAGCAGGAACTTGAAAATTACTTCATAAAAACTATATTTACACGTGAATTTTATAAGGATATTGTAAAATAATAAATTCATTAACATGCGTTAGAAGTCTTAAATAGGAGAAATTACGCCACATTACACTTATTACGTAAAATGAACAAAAAGTAATTTTGCAAAACAGTTTAAATTTAAAAATTGCGCGAGACATCAATTTGTTATTTTGAGATTATATTAATAAGATTAATATTAATTTTATTGAACGCCTTTAGACTGCTTTCGAGCGATTATTTAGTAATGTAATAAAAATTAAAAAGATTACAAGCTGAAAATGAAGTGTCATCGACAAAAAATATGATTTGAAAGAGAAAAATCTGTGAAGCAGAAAATAAAGAAATTGCTTAAATGGTTTAGTTAAGATTCGTTAACCTTCTGTGTCGTTTCCGTCAAAAGAAGGCATTGGTATTATTAAATATATTTGCATTTTGATGCAGATTTGCTTATTATATTAGCTTATTTTGAAATGTTTAACTGATTTTATTAAATCAAAGACGAAAACAGCCATTGCATCTTTTAACAGCAGCTGATTTTTCCTTAAAATTCTCCAATCGAAGAAAAATGAATAGAAACCCATTTATAAGGAGATCGCCACTGTTTTTTAAATTATAATTCAATCTTTCAAAATCTTTTTAAAGCCAATCAAATTAGCGTGCTTTTAGAGACTGCGATGTCTGAACGGGGGTTAGCATGCGTAGCTCGTAGGGGGCCGAGCCCCCTAGTTTTAAAAGAAAAAGGATATTGTTAAATAATAAATTCATTAACATGCGTTAGAAGTCGGTGAAATTACGTCCCATTGCACTTATTACGTAAAATGGACAAAAAATAATATTGCAAAACAGTTTAAATTTAAGACTTGCGCGAGACATTTACTTGATATTTTGAGATGATCTCGTCAACTATTTCAGAGCAAATAACATTTCATTTCTAATAAAAGTATTTTCACGTGGATATTAAAAAGAGAAAGGAAAGTTTGGTGATAATTACGTCAGATTTAAAATTTCTTATTTAAAAGAACTTTCTTTTCGCTTTGTTAAAAAATACCAGGCGACAAAGACTCTGTTTACATAATTCATTTTACATTAGCTTATTTTAAAATGTAACTGATTTTATTGAATCAAAGACGGAAACTGTCATTGTATCTTTTAACAGCAACTGAGGCCTTAAAATTCCGCTATCAAAGAGAAATGAATAGAAACTCGTCTATAGGTAGAACCCGCCACTGTTTTTTAAAGTATAAATCAATCTTCCGAAATCTTTTTAAAGCCGATCAAATTAGCGTGCTTTTAGAGTCCACGGAGTCTGAACGGGGGTTGGCGAGCGTAGCTCGTAGGGGGCAGAGCCCCCTAGTTAATAAAAATAATAAATAGGTGCAGAATTTTGGGGAGTATGAGTGAATTTTGATTTAAAACTTCAATTTAACGGCGTGTCAAAAATATTCTCTCGCGTGCCATAGGTTTGTCGTCAGGGGATAGAACGCCCTAGTATTGATTTATTTAATCTGTGTTTAAAAATTACGTCCTATTTCAAATGGCCAAACAGTTTAAATTGAAAAATATACTTACATGTATGGGGAAGGTGTTGTTCCTTTGGCCACTTTTCAAAATTTTAATTTTCCTAGCTTGACTATTAAGGCTAAATTCAATTTCTTTGTTTTATTATAATCAGTATCATATGGTTTATAATTTTTTCAAGGTTCTAGTCTTACTTTTATTATGTTTTTATTTCATTTAAAAAAAATAACACTGCGGTCAAAGGTACAACACATAGTTGTACCTTTGGCTATAGGTTGTTGTACTTCTGACCAGGCAATTAGACATCACAGCAATGAAGAAAACAATCGTTTAACCCTCTACTGCCCACTACAAGAAATTGCTAAGGAAAAAATTATTTGTTTGTCTTATTTATGCTGTTGTGGGTTAAATAAAATAAAAATATTTAAAAAAATGAGATTTTGTTATATTTTAAAGGATTTATGTATGCTATCATATATGCTACCATGGGCAGATTAGGATGAAAAATGAAGAATTTTACCACATTTTAAATTTATTTTATTTTTGAAAAAGTTATTTTAAAATGTGGTAAGCCTTAAATAAGTTTCTTTCTTTGTTTATACATAGGAATACGTCGCAATTTTCCCATTTTATTGAAGAAAATGTCCCCCTTGGAAAAATATGACATGTTTGGCGTTTTTGTTCATATGTAGGCCAATGATGCACGCCATCAGTCCTTGTTTCCTAAAAGTGAATAAAATATATATACTTCCAATATTCACATTTAAACTAAGGTATACATTATGAACATACACATTTTAGCTGTAAAAATATTTTTCAGTATGTAAATTTTATCTTTGCTGGTTCCTCTTTTTGAGCTTTTTTCTTAGGCTCTGAACTTTTGGACTGTCGATAGATGGTCTACCTACCTTCATCTTACCAACTGTGATAAGGCTTGTAGCTAATTCATTCAAAAAAGAGCGTTTCATTTTGAGTTGGCTACAATGTCTCCGATAAAGACACCATGCATTGACGATTGCCATTGTGACTGTGTGCCAAAATATGTACAATTACCATCTATTTGATTTGAATGTGTTGGGGAAGGTGGGGCAAAATCGGGTACCATAAATGTTTGTTGTTCTAAAATGGAATCAAATGAGAAAACGAACTCTGAACACCGTTTTTCATTTTAAATGAATCTTTGTCTATATTAAAACATACTCTTTTCAGCAAAAAATGTAATTAATTATATAAAAAATATCTTTTTTCAGACGTATGCAAAAATCCGGTTTTACCCCACTGGTTGGGTAACACCTTGTACCCTTTTAAAACTCGTGTGGAAAACTCATTTTCTTTAAAATAAATCTTGTTTAATATAGTTAAATACATTAAAATACATTATAGTTAAATACATACATATAGTTAAATACATTTTTGTTACATTTAACAAAACGAAATTTCACATGTGTGAAAAATAAATCTGTAGAAAATTATCTACATTGTATATGTCTACTTATTTTACGCTGGAAGTCTTAGAGTTATTTTAACTGCAAAAAATCAGAAAAAAATTTATTATCATATTCTCCTTCATACTACATGCTTCGTGTGCCCACCCGTGACATTTCACACATTGCATCCAATTTTCTTTGGATTTAGAATTGGAGTAAAGCTCGTTGCAAAACATTGATTCATTATCTTCATCTTCTGAGGATGCCTCATCAACCTTTTTTGGTTTCTTTTCCTGTTGATTCTTTTCTTTTTAAGAATCTTCCTTTTTCATTTTGCAGACTGTTTGGCTCCTTTTCCTTTAATATCTGTTTCGAGCTGTAATTTATAGGGTGAAATAGTTAAAATAACAGTTTCCAATTGTCAGCCCTTTTTTTAATCTTAAAGCCTTCCTGGGGAGGGGTAAAAACATTTTAATTGAAATTGGAAATGCAGATTGCTGGCTACACAATATCAGATCTCGATAGAAGAGGCTGGATGTTGTCACCCA
This sequence comes from Maratus speciosus, assembly GCA_963932465.1. Classification (NCBI taxonomy): domain Eukaryota; kingdom Metazoa; phylum Arthropoda; class Arachnida; order Araneae; family Salticidae; genus Maratus; species Maratus speciosus. The sequence continues at coordinate 53,307 of CAWVRF010000690.1, forward strand.
ATGGATGTGTGATGTCGACACTTTTAAATGTGGAAAGATGAGATTCATTATCCTGTGTTATTTCAGAAATATTTATTGCTGCAGCTAGGCCAACCCATGGCTGTGTAGACTTGGGTGTTTTATCATTGACTTTAATGGGTTTCTCTGTCATTTCCGAAAGAGCATGTAGATCCAGGGAAAACATCGCTGTTGTAAGGAAAAATCCCTGTTTTCTCAAACCGTCTGATAGGAGTATTTATAACTACTGTTCTAAAAAATGCAGCTTTGAAGGATTTTCTAATTTAGTAAATTGTTACAGATCGTCCAGTATTGGAAGTAACCACTTCCCCACCTCTTGTTTGTAGTATAAGTTTAGAGGTGCTATGAATAACACATCAAAGGGTTAACAGTACTTAACAGCATTAAATTGCAATTTAAAACTCCATGCTAAAGTATTAAAACTATTCTAAAAAATGCAGCTTTGAAGGATTTTCTAATTTAGTAAATTGTTACAGATCGTCCAGTATTGGAAGTAACCACTTCCCCACCTCTTGTTTGTAGTATAAGTTTAGAGGTGCTATGAATAACACATCAAAGGGTTAACAGTACTTAACAGCATTAAATTGCAATTTAAAACTCCATGCTAAAGTATTAAAACTATTCTAAAAAATGCAGCTTTGAAGGATTTTCTAATTTAGTAAATTGTTACAGATCGTCCAGTATTGGAAGTAACCACTTCCCCACCTCTTGTTTGTAGTATAAGTTTAGAGGTGCTATGAATAACTCATCAAAGGGTTAACAGTACTTAACAGCATTAAATTGCAATTTAAAACTCCATGCTAAAGTATTAAAACTATTCTAAAAAATGCAGCTTTGAAGGATTTTCTAATTTAGTAAATTGTTACAGATCGTCCAGTATTGGAAGTAACCACTTCCCCACCTCTTGTTTGTAGTATAAGTTTAGAGGTGCTATGAATAACACATCAAAGGGTTAATAGTACTTAACAGCATTAAACTGCAATTTAAAACTCCATGCTAAAGTATTAAAACTATTCTAAAAAATGCAGCTTTGAAGGATTTTCTAATTTAGTAAATTGTTACAGATCGTCCAGTATTGGAAGTAATCACTTCCCCACCTCTTGTTTGTAGTATAAGTTTAGAGGTGCTATGAATAACTCATCAAAGGGTTAACAGTACTTAACAGCATTAAATTGCAATTTAAAACTCCATGCTAAAGTATTAAAACTATTCTAAAAAATGCAGCTTTGAAGGATTTTCTAATTTAGTAAATTGTTACAGATCGTCCAGTATTGGAAGTAATCACTTCCCCACCTCTTGTTTGTAGTATAAGTTTAGAGGTGCTATGAATAACTCATCAAAGGGTTAACAGTACTTAACAGCATTAAATTGCAATTTAAAACTCCATGCTAAAGTATTAAAACTATTCTAAAAAATGCAGCTTTGAAGGATTTTCTAATTTAGTAAATTGTTACAGATCGTCCAGTATTGGAAGTAATCACTTCCCCACCTCTTGTTTGTAGTATAAGTTTAGAGGTGCTATGAATAACTCATCAAAGGGTTAACAGTACTTAACAGCATTAAATTGCAATTTAAAACTCCATGCTAAAGTATTAAAACTATTCTAAAAAATGCAACTTTGAAGGATTTTCTAATTTAGTAAATTGTTACAGATCGTCCAGTATTGGAAGTAACCACTTCCCCACCTCTTGTTTGTAGTATAAGTTTAGAGGTGCTATGAATAACTCATCAAAGGGTTAACAGTACTTAACAGCATTAAATTGCAATTTAAAACTCCATGCTAAAGTATTAAAACTATTCTAAAAAATGCAGCTTTGAAGGATTTTCTAATTTAGTAAATTGTTACAGATCGTCCAGTATTGGAAGTAATCACTTCCCCACCTCTTGTTTGTAGTATAAGTTTAGAGGTGCTATGAATAACTCATCAAAGGGTTAACAGTACTTAACAGCATTAAATTGCAATTTAAAACTCCATGCTAAAGTATTAAAACTATTCTAAAAAATGCAGCTTTGAAGGATTTTCTAATTTAGTAAATTGTTACAGATCGTCCAGTATTGGAAGTAATCACTTCCCCACCTCTTGTTTGTAGTATAAGTTTAGAGGTGCTATGAATAACTCATCAAAGGGTTAACAGTACTTAACAGCATTAAATTGCAATTTAAAACTCCATGCTAAAGTATTAAAACTATTCTAAAAAATGCAGCTTTGAAGGATTTTCTAATTTAGTAAATTGTTACAGATCGTCCAGTATTGGAAGTAATCACTTCCCCACCTCTTGTTTGTAGTATAAGTTTAGAGGTGCTATGAATAACTCATCAAAGGGTTAACAGTACTTAACAGCATTAAATTGCAATTTAAAACTCCATGCTAAAGTATTAAAACTATTCTAAAAAATGCAGCTTTGAAGGATTTTCTAATTTAGTAAATTGTTACAGATCGTCCAGTATTGGAAGTAATCACTTCCCCACCTCTTGTTTGTAGTATAAGTTTAGAGGTGCTATGAATAACTCATCAAAGGGTTAACAGTACTTAACAGCATTAAATTGCAATTTAAAACTCCATGCTAAAGTATTAAAACTATTCTAAAAAATGCAGCTTTGAAGGATTTTCTAATTTAGTAAATTGTTACAGATCGTCCAGTATTGGAAGTAACCACTTCCCCACCTCTTGTTTGTAGTATAAGTTTAGAGGTGCTATGAATAACTCATCAAAGGGTTAACAGTACTTAACAGCATTAAATTGCAATTTAAAACTCCATGCTAAAGTATTAAAACTATTCTAAAAAATGCAGCTTTGAAGGATTTTCTAATTTAGTAAATTGTTACAGATCGTCCAGTATTGGAAGTAACCACTTCCCCACCTCTTGTTTGTAGTGTAAGTTTAGACGTGCTATGAATAACTCATCAAAGGGTTAACAGTACTTAACAGCATTAAATTGCAATTTAAAACTCCATGCTAAAGTATTAAAACTATTCTAAAAAATGCAGCTTTGAAGGATTTTCTAATTTAGTAAATTGTTACAGATCGTCCAGTATTGGAAGTAATCACTTCCCCACCTTTTGTTTGTAGTATAAGTTTAGAGGTGCTATGAATAACACATCAAAGGGTTAACAGTACTTAACAGCATTAAATTGCAATTTAAAACTCCATGCTAAAGTATTAAAACTATTCTAAAAAATGCAGCTTTGAAGGATTTTCTAATTTAGTAAATTGTTACAGATCGTCCAGTATTGGAAGTAATCACTTCCCCACCTCTTGTTTGTAGTATAAGTTTAGAGGTGCTATGAATAACTCATCAAAGGGTTAACAGTACTTAACAGCATTAAATTGCAATTTAAAACTCCATGCTAAAGTATTAAAACTATTCTAAAAAATGCAGCTTTGAAGGATTTTCTAATTTAGTAAATTGTTGCAGATCGTCCAGTATTGGAAGTAATCACTTCCCCACCTCTTGTTTGTAGTATAAGTTTAGAGGTGCTATGAATAACTCATCAAAGGGTTAACAGTACTTAACAGCATTAAATTGCAATTTAAAACTCCATGCTAAAGTATTAAAACTATTCTAAAAAATGCAGCTTTGAAGGATTTTCTAATTTAGTAAATTGTTACAGATCGTCCAGTATTGGAAGTAATCACTTCCCCACCTCTTGTTTGTAGTATAAGTTTAGAGGTGCTATGAATAACTCATCAAAGGGTTAACAGTACTTAACAGCATTAAATTGCAATTTAAAACTCCATGCTAAAGTATTAAAACTATTCTAAAAAATGCAGCTTTGAAGGATTTTCTAATTTAGTAAATTGTTACAGATCGTCCAGTATTGGAAGTAATCACTTCCCCACCTCTTGTTTGTAGTATAAGTTTAGAGGTGCTATGAATAACTCATCAAAGGGTTAACAGTACTTAACAGCATTAAATTGCAATTTAAAACTCCATGCTAAAGTATTAAAACTATTCTAAAAAATGCAGCTTTGAAGGATTTTCTAATTTAGTAAATTGTTACAGATCGTCCAGTATTGGAAGTAATCACTTCCCCACCTCTTGTTTGTAGTATAAGTTTAGAGGTGCTATGAATAACTCATCAAAGGGTTAACAGTACTTAACAGCATTAAATTGCAATTTAAAACTCCATGCTAAAGTATTAAAACTATTCTAAAAAATGCAGCTTTGAAGGATTTTCTAATTTAGTAAATTGTTACAGATCGTCCAGTATTGGAAGTAATCACTTCCCCACCTCTTGTTTGTAGTATAAGTTTAGAGGTGCTATGAATAACTCATCAAAGGGTTAACAGTACTTAACAGCATTAAATTGCAATTTAAAACTCCATGCTAAAGTATTAAAACTATTCTAAAAAATGCAGCTTTGAAGGATTTTCTAATTTAGTAAATTGTTACAGATCGTCCAGTATTGGAAGTAATCACTTCCCCACCTCTTGTTTGTAGTATAAGTTTAGAGGTGCTATGAATAACTCATCAAAGGGTTAACAGTACTTAACAGCATTAAATTGCAATTTAAAACTCCATGCTAAAGTATTAAAACTATTCTAAAAAATGCAGCTTTGAAGGATTTTCTAATTTAGTAAATTGTTACAGATCGTCCAGTATTGGAAGTAATCACTTCCCCACCTTTTGTTTGTAGTATAAGTTTAGAGGTGCTATGAATAACACATCAAAGGGTTAACAGTACTTAACAGCATTAAATTGCAATTTAAAACTCCATGCTAAAGTATTAAAACTATTCTAAAAAATGCAGCTTTGAAGGATTTTCTAATTTAGTAAATTGTTACAGATCGTCCAGTATTGGAAGTAATCACTTCCCCACCTCTTGTTTGTAGTATAAGTTTAGAGGTGCTATGAATAACTCATCAAAGGGTTAACAGTACTTAACAGCATTAAATTGCAATTTAAAACTCCATGCTAAAGTATTAAAACTATTCTAAAAAATGCAGCTTTGAAGGATTTTCTAATTTAGTAAATTGTTACAGATCGTCCAGTATTGGAAGTAATCACTTCCCCACCTCTTGTTTGTAGTATAAGTTTAGAGGTGCTATGAATAACTCATCAAAGGGTTAACAGTACTTAACAGCATTAAATTGCAATTTAAAACTTCATGCTAAAGTATTAAAACTATTCTAAAAAATGCAGCTTTGAAGGATTTTCTAATTTAGTAAATTGTTACAGATCGTCCAGTATTGGAAGTAACCACTTCCCCACCTCTTGTTTGTAGTATAAGTTTAGAGGTGCTATGAATAACTCATCAAAGGGTTAACAGTACTTAACAGCATTAAATTGCAATTTAAAACTCCATGCTAAAGTATTAAAACTATTCTAAAAAATGCAGCTTTGAAGGATTTTCTAATTTAGTAAATTGTTACAGATCGTCCAGTATTGGAAGTAACCACTTCCCCACCTCTTGTTTGTAGTATAAGTTTAGAGGTGCTATGAATAACACATCAAAGGGTTAATAGTACTTAACAGCATTAAACTGCAATTTAAAACTCCATGCTAAAGTATTAACAAATTATTCCGTGAGTGTAGGACAGAAATGGGTATACCCGGTTTTGACAACTCTTGACACACATTTTTAAACATGACGTCATTGCTCTGTCCTATAGTAAAAGATCAGTAAAACTGTTAAAATACTTGCAAGAAAGCAAATAATTAAATACAGTACTTACCAATATTTAATATTCTGGCAAACAGTTAATGTATGCGTAAAACCTAGAAACAAACAAAATAAATTTTTATGAGACATTCAAACGCATTCCCTTACACAAAAATAACCGCACACAATAGTGCCTCGATCAGCTACAAATGCCGTAATGACTTTCGACAAGCAATACCAGGTGTTGGCCGACAGATAAAAGTTCAAATTAAGGAGGAACCAGCGCTATCCGGTTTTGTACAACTCTCCTCTACTCATATTTAAATGACATATCATTCAAGTCAGTTCCTCCCATATTTTGATTGTATTTAGATTGTACTGCCGGGTAAAGTACTACTACTACTTCTTTATTTTGACATTTTACTCCCCTATTTACAGAAGCTAAAGGATTAACTCCTACAGTGTTCGATAATAATGTACAGCATCTGTTGTCGAATCATTTCACTGCTATAACATCAAAACTGTCTACAGATGCTACCTCAATGGATCCCCTTCCTCATTTCTTAATTTACACTTCATCTATCTGTATTCATTCACAGTTCCTATGAAGCCTATTCTCTTTTTTTTCCACAGTTCTCTTACCAGGTTGATTCCAGTGAAGAAATTGTCTACAAAAATTGTAGTTTTTTTCTGGGGCTGTCAATGTGCTGCATACTTGTAAAACAACGGCTGCCCCTAATCCTAATTCATAACCAGTTTGTTCCCCATAATGTCCTTAAACTGTCCAGTATAGACGCGAAAGTCGTAGCAAATACCGGATTGTCCACACCTAGCCCATAATTTCAATCTCCATTTACTACGAGGTTTTTTTTGACATGCATAGTTTCACGTGGATTGTCCCCCGAAATGGGATCATTATTTCATCAATCGACTGCTTACATTCTTCTGGTATTGATAGCATGTTATTCCTCAACGTAGATAACCATAGACGCAATTTTCAACGTTTATCAAATCTCACAGTATCATCAATACTTAAATTATCAACAAAATGTCTTAAAATATTTTCAAATCTCTTTCGAGAATGACTCCAGCAACTTGTTCATACCTTAATACATTTTCCCAGTATCCTCTAATATGTGGTATTCGAACAAGTCTAATTCAATATACATACCTAAAAATTGCTTCATTTCATATTACGTCAACATAATTCAATTCCCTGTTACTTGAGCATTACAAATTTGTTTCTGATGCCAATAACGGGATCATATCGGGTGATATAAACATTTTAAAATAATGTAATGGAGATGGAAGAGGCTCTATTAGATCCGGAAAGTTCTTATATTCTTTTTTTTTTAGAGTATTTTCACCAATATTCAACAAATTTCTCTTTTTTTTTTATCTTCATTTAAGTTATTTGCCTCTTCAGACTCTTCATCATCTGATCTTTCCTCACAGCCAACGTCGTGTCTTTTGAGGGGGGAAATACTCATCGTCACTGTCACTTTCGGATAATCTTGACAAGTCACTTTCCAATTCATCTACAAAAGCTATAGCATCTTCTACTTTAGTAAATATTTGTTTCCCTCTGCGTCTTTGAAAAAGCTGATCCGAAGAAAGGCGACTGCAATAATAATAGTAATAATAATATATATAGCCAACTTTTACGTCTCAAAAAATTCAAGATAACGTTATCTCTGTATAAAATAACAAAATTATGGTTGTAAATTCGACTTTAAATATTTTTTTTTGGTAAAATATTAGCATTAACTTTATTTCTTACAGCCTAAGTTGATATAATTGTCGAAGAATGTATAGATCTGAGGATCGTGAAATCAACAGTAAAAGGTAAACGCAAAAAATAAATATTTAAAATATTCCAAAGGATAGAAGATATTTAGAAGATAAAAATAATTATGCATATTACCAGTGAGATAAACGGCATGTTACTTTTCATGCATTTATACTCTATACTATAAATTATTCTGACATATAAAACTTTTAAAAATGATTTTTATTACTCAAATATTACACTCAAAGACGTTGGGCCCCGCTAAGTATTTTGACAAGGCCCTGCGTGCCATTGCACCGATCCTGATAACATGATTATGTGAATTAAAAGCAAAACAAGTAACTAAGTTACAAAGCTAACACTAAGAAATACAATTTTTTTGTGAAAATAACATGGTAGCAAAAATGCTAGCACAAGCTCATGATCACTAACGCCCGTGGTAGCAGATTTTGCTACCTTCATTTTAATTACTCGTTTTACCATTAAAAAACAAACCTACGTTGAACTTTTTTGCGCAGAGAATAGCAGTAAGTCTTTTTATAACTATATATCAGGTTTAGTTTTATCGCAATAAAATATTTGAAAAAAATAGCAAAAACTTACCACTGTAAATGACATTGTACCATTTTTATCAGACATGCTTTTTCAAACTAATTTTTTTCGTATTTAGTATTGCCATCTGCATTCAAATGCCATACCTAATATTACCTAAAGGTGCAGTTATTGCTGTAATGGCTTAAAATACACATTATTTATGAAATTTCGTGCTAAAAATTGAAGCTAAACTTATGGTAGCAAATATGCTACCATGGGCAGTAGAGGGTTAAAGATTTTGTATTTCATGTTTACTTATTCCACTTGATAGGGTGAAAAGTCCACTACAAATGACAAACATTCTAACTGTAGAGCAGGTCCACTAGCAATAGTAGGGTCTGGAAGATTAGTCACAATGTCTTCTATATAAATAACATTCATCTTCTCATATAAACTTTCCACTTAAAGTTTATTTTTTCAAATGTTGGATATGAAAGATTAGATATATATGGTCGCAGGACAAAATAGGTCTTTTTCTTGCAATTTTAACAAGAATAAAATTTCCCTTTTGCAATCCATCTTTCACAAATTGTTGCTAGTCAGCTGTCTAACAACATTAATCTGACAAATTAAATTCACTTTCGATTGAAGAAATTTCGTAGTTGCTATCAGATTCTGAACTGTCCTTAGGGAGAAATTTCTTTTACTTTTACTTTTTTTAAGAAGAGGTTTATTTGTATGTCGTATCTCGCATTTAGAATGTTGGTTTTGTTTGTTCTTTCAGCTTCAAGCACTAGTTTACAGTACATCTGTTGCCGAAAAAATTTTAGCTGTTGCTGACTACATATGATATGCTATTTTCAAAAATATAATTAGAATATTTTAATCAGCTCTAGTTTCTGAGCTTCAGCTATGTAGGTATTAAACAGAAAAAAACATGTATTTACTAAGAAAAACTTTACTAAGAAAAATAATTAATCATTGAGTTCTAAAAAACTTCATTTTAAAGCTCTTCTCCGATGTGTAGACTTTGGAAAATGACGTATCAGAGACCAACAATAGTCAGACATCATATTCGTATCCCAGAAACCCTGATAGAGCTCTTCCATGACGCGTAAGTCCTGATGCATACGCTCATATCTCCTAAATTTTCCGGAAACCTGTCCAGGTGACTGTGGAGTTTTATGCTCATATTGCACCCCATATTTTTTAATTGTAGCAGAAGGTCTTCTACAAGTTCAATATAATATTCAGATTTTTTATTTCCGAGAAAATTCTGCATCAGAGACGAAAGCTGTCCAAGCCTTTAGTTCTAACTCAGTCATAGAATTTCTAAATTGAGTATCTTTCGTCTGATTTGGGAGCCATCAAAAATACCGGCTTTAATCTTTTCCATAGTGAGCTGAGGAATTTTTTGGCAAATGTAAGAAAAGCAGTTCCCGTCTTTATCTAGTTATTTTACAAACTGTTTCATGATGCCCAGTTTTATATGTAATGGTGAAAGGATAATTTTGTCACGAGCTACTAATGAATTGTGGACTATATTGTGCTTTCCAGGCTCCATATTTTCTCTCAAGGGCCAGTTTTTCTTACCCAATGCTCTTGTTTAGCTCTACTGTCCCAAAGATATATAAAACAGGGAAACTTGGTGTAACCACTTTGTTGACCGAGAAGAATGTTGACCATTTTTAAATCGATACAAATTTCCCACTTATGGTCATTGTATTTTATTTTGTTCAAGACGCGAAATGTTACAATATTCTTCCTTTAACTTTGTACTGTGGGCAATAGGTACCCCAGCGTATTTATTTCCATTATGTAATAGAATACATTTTACGTTTTGAGCTGTCAATGAATAAACGCCAGTCGTTTGGTTTGTATTGTTTCAAGCCCATTTTTATCAACAAGTTTTTGATATCTGAACAAAAGGTAATACCGTTTTCTTCTGAACAATAACGCCGTAATTCTGTATCTCTTTCACGATAAAAACTTATTTTAGTATCTGAGAAAAGCAAATTTTTTTTCTTTTAGTCTTGATGCTAACAATTCTGAAGCTTGTTTAGAAAGATTTAAATCTCTTACAAGATCATCCAACTCATTTTGGTTAAAGCATTTTGGCTCATTTGACATACCTTCAAAATCAGCATCATTTTGTGATGAGCTTGGTCCTTCAATGTCTTGTTCTAATGGTTCAGATATATTTTTAGGCTCTGAAGAGTCAGGTGAACGCTGCACTGGACGTTGAACACAACTAGTACTTGGGTACTGCCATTTAGCTCTATTTTTAGTGTTTAAACCGTTTATGTTCACGCTACAAAAATAAGTCTTCGAGATTTCGTGGTTCTCGCCAAATAATCGGTGTTCCAAATTTAAAGGCACTTCTTTTACCACTTTTCCATAATCTTAAATATTCCGCACACGATTTACAATTGGGAGCCCAAGACTTCTCATTTTTATCCAAAATACTCAAAATAGGTATTTTTCAACCCAACTCGGATATAACTTGTTAAACACATATTCTCCGCATATAGAGCGAAAATGATCTGGATTGTTTTAAACAACGTCTCCTTGAACTACTCGTGACGCAAAAACTTGAAAAACTAATCTTAACACAGTAAAATACGCCTGTTATTAATATATATACTTAAATGATAAATTAAAGTTGTTGTTTTTTTCAAATGAAAGTGCTTTGAAGCCTCTCCAATTGTCATTTTTTGCTTCTTGATGAATGTTATTGCCTTTTCAATGTCATTTTTATCAACTTTCTTCCTTTTGATGCCTAACTTGCTTCTTGGCATTCTGCTTGGTGTTTGGTCTAACTTAAAAAAATTAAAACAAAAAGAACTAATACGTAGGTGATATGACAAAGTACTCAACGATGATAAAACATCAATAAAAAATTTAAATTTTATTATATTTTCAATTTTTTTTTTATAAAATATATTTTAATATTTGATTGTTATGCATATTCTTTTATTCTGTATGAAAAACTGAAGTAAAAAATATCATTAAATAATTTCAAGGCAGTTGTAACAAAAAAGTCATAAAAGTTAAAATGTTGAGAAAATCTTTTAAGAATGTTATACCCTTGACCTGGTCAAAGGAACAGCTGATCATGGTCAGTGGTACAACACTATGCCAATACAAATTGCAAAGCATGCTATAGTTTTAGGGGTTAGATTAATCGTTTTCACAAGCTCCGCCATATTTATTAAAGTCTATAGCTATTAAGTCAAATTATTTCTAGCAACAAAGACATAACACAAAAAATATTATTAGGCAAGACATTATCAAATAAATACTTATTTTTATGATATAAATGGATTCGTATTATTCGCAGGAATAGTCTTTGACTTGAATAATCCACAGTAGGTTGCACAAGACCTCTAATGAAGGAACTAAGCACTAATTGCACCAAAATTCATAAAATGCTGCTAGATGGCGCTACAGCCTAGGTGGTCAAAAGAACAATATGGTCAGAGGTACAACTCCTTCCCCTACACGAGAGATTTGTTTCATATTTCGAGTTGATCTTGTAAACTATTGTTGCCAATTTTAAGACAGCGCAAATAATATTTCCTTTCAAAGAATAAAAATATTTTGACGTAAATGTTACATAAAGAAAAGTTTGGTGAAAATGACGCCAGATTTAAAACGTTAAAATCCTTGTTTAAAATAATTTTCTTATAGCGTTGTTAAAAAAAATTCCGATAAATAGTATCATATGAAGTGCTTTAAAAAAAAAAGTTGCCTTCATCTTTGATTCTGAGAGCGAGTTTTTGCGAGAATTCTTTTGCGGCTAATTTGCCTCCAGAGTTGCAACCTGTAGTTTTTATATTACGGTAATCACATTCAGAAAATGTATAATTAAATAATAAAAGTTGAATGGCCCAGCAGTGTGTTATTAAATCATCCATTTATAAAAGTATACTGTGTAATATTTTGAAGATTTCAGTATGTTATGGGAACCATTTAACTTTTTTTGAAAATAAAAATGATTAGCCTATTTAGAGTTAATTATAATGATAAATATTATTGTGTTTTATTTCATATTTCCTCCTGTTGTTTTTGACATTTATTTAGTTTACGAACTATTTACTTTTCAAAATTATATTTTGTTTATAAATATGAATATTGTGATTCATATATGTTAAAAGGTCATAATTATAAAAATATTAAGCAGGCGGAATAATGAATTTTTTTTTTCAAAGAACTAGTTTAACACTTAACTAGTTTAGATGTTAATGTAAACTCTTTTCTTTCGAAATTAGGTATTTAGTTAAATGTTAGAAAATTGAAGTGCATTTAGCAACATTATTTTAATGTTGTTCATTCTTTTCTTGTTTAACCTTTAACTGATGCGACAGAAATTGTCACATAACTACTGTGAAGCGGTCTGTACATTAGCAACATTTATTTTAATCTTTTTCATGTTTAACTTTTAATTGATGTGAAAAAAATTGTCACATAATTAATGTAAAGAGATTAACTGATAAGAGGGCGTTTTAGTACTAAACTTTTGTACAGAACTGTTATAATTAAAATTCACCTTTTCAAAAGTCTCTGGTGATAGTCTAAAGTTGCAAACGAAACAAAATTCGGCAATGTTTTTAGTTAAACTGAAAGTAACAAGTTAAACTGTAAAAACGAAAAAAAGCGGCTGTCTGTGAGAGCGGTAACGTCAGTTAAAGGTTAACATTATCATTGTAATTTTTTTGTCATTTTCGGTACTTTTCCGTTTCACTAATGCCATTGTCGCCAAACTTAATACTCGAGGCAAAATGAATGAAAAACATGTTAAAAATAAAATAACTTTAAAGGCCAAATTTATTGACCTGTCTCCTCACCAGGCATAAAAAATATTTCCACCTCATCGTCCTATTATGATCATCGTCCTATCATCATCCTCATCATCATCATCCTCCTCCTCCTCCTCCTTATCATCGGCAAATTTCTGTCTCACTAATGCCATTGTCGCCAAACGTGATTCTTTGGGCAAAATGGATTTTTAAAAAAATGTCAAAAATAAAATGATTACTTTAAAGGCCACTTTTATTGACCTGTCTCCTCACCAGGCATAAAAAATATTTCCACCTCATCGTCCTATTATTATCATCATCCTCCTCCTCCTCCTTATCGGCAAATTTCTGTCTCACTAATGCCATTGTCGCCAAACGTGATTCTTTGGGCAAAATGGATTTTTAAAAAAATGTCAAAAATAAAATGATTACTTTAAAGGCCACTTTTATTCACCTGTCTCCTCACCAGGCATAAAAAATATTTCCACCTCATCGTCCTATTATTATCATCATCCTCATCATCATCCTCCTCCTCCTCCTCCTTATCGGCAAATTTCTGTTTCACTAATGCCATTGTCGCCAAACGTGATTCTTTGGGCAAAATGGATTTTTAAAAAATGTCAAAAATAAAATGATTACTTTAAAGGCCACTTTTATTGACCTGTCTCCTCACCAGGCATAAAAAATATTTCCACCTCATCGTCCTATTATTATGGTCATCATCATCCTCCTCATCGATATATTTCTGTGTCACTAATGCCATTGTCGCCAAACGTAATACTTGGGGCAAAATGAATTTTAAAAAATGTCAAAAATAAAATGATCACTTTAAAGGCACATTAAAAATTACTCCACCTTATCATCATCCTATTAAATCTCATAAATCCTAAAAAATCGTCAAATAAATAGGAGTTATAAATGTGTTCCGGCATTGCTGTTGCTATGGTGTTGGTATAGCGGAAAAGTACCAAATTTTCAATAGACAAAGTTAAATAAGTACAGAAAATCTATTGTTGTATATAATAAAATTATGTGTACTGTCTTAAATATTTCTGTATTTTATTCCATTTTGGTCGCCAATTTTTAATTTGAAAAGCATTAGTAAAATGCTTAATAAAGTACTTAATTTTTTCTTTGTCTTCATATTTGCAACTAATAGTGTGCAAGTTCTTATGTTAGTGTCTATTTGTTTAATATTATTTTCTGTTTTGATATGTATATTTTTTCCTGTTTACGCTCAACTTGAGATACTACAGGTTTTTTTTTATTTTCTAAAACATGTGTTTAGATTGTTTATTAAGATTATATTGTTTATTAAGAAAATTTTCAATTTTGTTTTGAGTACAGTGTACTTCAAAGGCCAGTCACCTCATTTATTTTTGCTTTTAATAAAATTATAGAAATTTTTGTCTTTTTGTATATTTTTTTCACGGCTTCTCTGATTGTACTAAAGATATTACAACACAATTTAGGTTAGAAATAGTAATACAACATAACAAAAAAAAATCAAAACTGGTCTAGCACGACAGTTTTCTATCTGCATACCTTTAAAGGTACAAATTTATGAAAAAAAAAGTATTGCTGCCTATAAAATTTCCCAAAGTTAAAATTTCTAAGTATTGGTCTCATCTGACACGCAACCCCCTTTTCCTCTTGCAAATTTTAAGTCAGCTTCGGAACTTTTCTCCTACCAATATATTTCCATCCGCGGCAGTTGCTCTCGAATCGGCTAATGTGTTAGAGACTTACAAGAGAAAAACAAGTTGTTGATGATTTGAAATTTTACGTCTTGCATTCAACTGAAGAGAAAAAAATTCCAGTTTGAAAAAGAGTAAAAACTTACGAAAGATAATGCTGATACTATTAGTTGCTAATATTTTTAAGGTAGTACAGTAATATGACTGTTGTATCAGGGGCACTCATCTCTCACAGGAGCATACATTTTTAAAATGCTACCAGCTGTTGTAGACATAATTTAAATTTCCAGAGGCATATACACACAGGTCAAATTCCACCATACCACTATTTTTGAAAAGAAAAGAAATCTCATCTTTATAATTCGAAGAATACTGCGATTGAATGAGGTGAATTCGGAATGAGTAATGCCCTAAAGTCTGAAGTTACGCCCTTGTGTATCTCGTGATTCGAATATTATAGTATAATTTCTAGAAGAAAATGTTTATCATTATTCCAGAAGTTAATTGAACCGTGAGTATCCATAACATTTGTATGTAATCCTGAAATGGGTATTTCACAGACGGCATCATTACTAATTTCTCTCCTATTCTTAGGCGTATGAGATAGATACTTAACCCTTCACTGCACCACGTGCCATATCTGGTACATACCTAAAAACATAATTCTCATTATGTGGCATGAATTTGGCCATTATGATCTCTGTCCCTGATCAAGAACAGTTCAAAGAATGGAATAACGCTTATTTTGTCTGTCAGATAGCTTCATTTGACAAAAAAGCAGAATTTGTTCTTCAGAAACAAACGAACAAAAAAAAATTGATCGAGCTATTAAGGTAAGATTTACTTTCATTATTTTTACTGAATACTTAAAAAATATTAATATAAAAAAAAGTGCAGAGTGTAAGCAGATAAAATTAATTTAAGCTCATTTAGTTGCTATATATATATATAATATATATACCGGGTGTCCCAAAAAGGACTGACTGATTTTAAAATTCAATAACTTCCAAACGGTGACAGATATTAAAAAAATTCTTGCAGGAGGGTTATGCATAAAGTCAAGTTTTATTACAGTGATTTTCGATTTTAGTTCGAATTACAAACAATAGATGGCGCTGTAAGCAATAGTCGCTAAATACAGGCTCGATTTTTGGTCCTTTCTGTTGTTCCATGTAGAAAAAGGAGATGGAAATGTATTATCCGGGCTACGAAGTACCAAAAATCGAACCTGAATTTAGTCTCTATTGATCGAAGCGCCATCTATTGTTTGTAATTCGAACTAAAATCGAAAATCACTGTAAAAAAACTTTTGACTTTATGCATAACCCTCCTGCAAGAATTTTTTTAATATCTGTCACCGTTTGGAAGTTATTGAATTTTAAAATCAGTCAGTCCTTTTTGGGACACCCGGTATATAGTAATACAATATTTTAAAACCCTAATTGTGTACATTTGGTGCACACCCTAAAATATAGATTTAAGCTGAAAATTTTAATTTTTTTTTTTTTTACTATTTTCCTCATTATTAGACCGTTATATAGATATCAAATAATTTGTTTCATAAAAATATAAAAAATCGTGCAGTAAAGGGTAAATTTCTATCCTCTGTGAGAGAAATTAACCATCTTTTTTTTCTAAAATGTGGCGTTTATTTTTAAATCAATTGGGTAATTCCACAGAAAATCTCTTTTTTGTGGGGGGGGGGGGATCAAATTTATAATATGTTTAATTTTAGGGTATCATTGGAAAACTTGATATTTTTATATTCTATAGAAAAATCCTAATAAAAAGGCATTGTAAATGACTGTTTACAAACTAAGTTAAGTACCATTAATGTCTTTGTAAAGTCATAAAGTTACGCCAGTTACACGTGTAAATGCCATTTTTTTCTTTTTTATTATTCAGAAATTAATTAAAAAAGTTACTGCTATAATTTAGACATGAGAACATTAAATCACTTTTTTAACTGGATAGTTTTGATAATTTTTACACTTTAGTGAAGGCAGAAAAAATGTTTGTCTATTTCACGTTACGTCAGTTACAGAATTTTGAATTGCAATTTTTGGGGCTCAAAGAGAGATTGAAATAATCTGCAGGTATTTGGGTATTAAGGCCTTAGTAAGAAATACTTTAAAGTGTAAAAATTTGTTCTATCTTTATTAGTAACTTGTCTATATAGATTTGAAAACAAAATTCGATGATAAAATGTTAGGATGGAATTGTCCTATTTCTAATGCAACAACCCAAACTTTTTCTTAAAGTAATCGAAATAAGAAATTAGTTGTAAAATGAGTGAAAGATGCCTGTTACGGCCATAATTTTCAGTTTATAGTTTTATTTAACTTAATGAATCGGACGTCAATTATGATTCCAGGAATTTCGTTTCACCAGTCTCCGATAGAGTTGTCAGTTGTTGGTTACGAGGGGGTATCAATAAATTTTTGCCCTCACATAGAAATAATTGAGTAAAATTTATGAAATTGCAACATTGTATGAGTCCTTTTCTATATAGTCACCGTGCACAGTGACACATTTCTGCAAACGGTATTTCAAAAAGAGTGGTGGAGGATGTATTCAGGACGCGCGATAGTAGACCCAAAAGGGGGCATTTTTCTAACTTTTGACGACCCCCACATGTGACATTCTTGTGAAAGCCTGTGACCACTTATTCATGTTATGCACCCCAAGCCCCTCCCCCCAAATATGCCCCCGGAGACATGAATGGTGTTCCCAAAACTTAAAGTACCCCCCGGAGGGCAAATTAGGGGGAGGGGCTCAGGATGTGCATTACAGGAATAAGTGGTCACAGGACTTTCCAACAATGTCTCATGTGGGGCTCGGTAAAAATTAGAAAAATATCCCCCTTTGGGTCTACTATTGCGCCTCCTGGAATACATCCTCCCCCTTCTCTTTGAAATACAGTTTTCAGAAATGTGCTACTGTGATTATATAGAAAAGGACTTGTACAATGTGTCAATTTCGTAAATTTTACTCGGTTATTTCTATGCAAGGGCAAAAACTTATTGATACCCCCTCGTATGTTAAAGAGACTTGAAATCTGTTATTCGAACTGTTTTATTTAAAGAAAAGATAATACAAGAAATTTTTCTTGTAGTAAACGTCGTTGAAGGTGTTCTACCAGTGTCTGACATCACTTGTCAGTTACTGGTTCATAACTGTCAATTAGTTGGATATCTAACTTAGTATTAATTTAAAACATAAACAGGATATAGAGTAGGTGGGGGGTAAAGATGCGTGCTTTCCATAAATTTTGATTTTTAGCGAACACATTGGACTAAATTTATGTGACAATTGATTAAAATGTTATATTAGAACCTTGGGCAAGTGTCGCCATCAACCGACATTCTGTAAAATTATAATGTCATGAGAAATTTCAATTTTTAAAAAACGTTGCTCTGCATATCATTGCCCCACTAATTGGAGTAAAAATGTGCAACGGTGGGGAAAGATACGCAGTGCATATTTTTGCCCCATTCCTGCGGGGTTTTGCCCTGTTTCCATTAAGACGAATGAATGATGCAAAAGCCTGTTATGTGAAACTCTGTTTCTGTACTAAACTCTATGTACAGGATTACTATATTTAAAACTCGCCTATTCGAAAGCCTCTAGCGTTACTGCTAGACACCAAACGAAATTATAGCCTATAGTTAAACTAGAATCTATAGTAAATTTAACTCGTATCTATAGCTAAACTTAAAATTACGTTAAACCGAGAAAAAGAAGTAGTATAATAGCTACTTAACTAATAAGCTAGTTAACTGCATTTTCCCCCTTTTTAAATAGTTTTTTTTTAAATATAGAATTTAGGTATCTACGTACCTTGTTTCATGAAACGCATTTGTTTTAATTCTTAACTCCTATTAGCGGTCTCACACACCTCTACTATATCCAGTTTTCACAGTTTAACTTGTAATTTTCAGTTTAACTAGAGTGAAATTTACTATAGATATTGATTTCGTTAGGAGTCTAGCACTAACGCTTGCTCTGAATAGCGGAGTTTTAAATATAAAGTCCTGTATATAAAGTTTAGTACAGAAACAGGGTTTCACATAATGCATTTGTTTTAGTGGAAATATGAGGCAAAACTATGGCGCAAAAATACGCATTGGCTATCTTTGCCCCACCGCAGCGTATTTTTACCCCAACTAGTGGGCCAAAAATACGCAGAGCAATGTTTTTGTTGAAATTGCAATTCCTCACGAAATTCTAATTTGACAGAATATCGGTTGAGAGTGGTTCTAAGATAACATTTTAATCATTCGTCACATAAGTTTAGAGCAATGTGTTCGTTAAAAATCAAATTTTACGGAAAATGCGTATCTTTACCCCAAATACCCTATATTTTACTGCGCTGAGCACCTGCACTATAGCCATTGATAGTTTTCTATAGCTATTTAAGATTTATAAATTATATAAAGGTGACAGTACTTTGTTTAGATATTTCAAATATCTTTTATGTTAAATACGTTTAAAACAGTCAGATTTACGTACAGTCGTGGAAAAAAAAAAAAGTAAACACCCCCTACTAACTCCAACAAATTAGCGTAGAAGAAAGTGACTGGTACCAAACGATTGAAAATAAAGTATACTTTTAAATTATGTATATAACATTTGCTTAAGGGGCCATCTACCTATTAAAACGAATCCAAACTTCATTTTTTTCAATGGCAATACCCATTTTAACGAGATATTTCAAATCTTCGTTTCAAGATATGCCTAGACACCCAATTTCAAGTCATTTGAATAAGTTTTTGAATTATAAACATTCAAAATTGAGTGCTTCTGATGTTAAATGACATTTTCAGATTTTCATTAATATCTCCTGAAATTATGCTCCTAATGTGCTCATTTTTTGTGTAGCAATAATACTAAAACAACCAAACATAAATACGTTGAATTTGCAATTTTTATAATTTTATGATATGAATTATGAAATTAATATTCGAAAAAATTATGAATTGCAACCTACCATTTTTTGGATGGATTCAGATTTATTAAGTCTTGCTTTATGGAAATCCAAAATTTCACATTTTTCTTCAAAGTAGTTTTTAAATGATGCTTAAAAAACGGCAAAATGATGGTTTAAGGGGTCGTCTATGATAGAAGTGACTAGATATTTTGAAATTTCTTCTGCTGTCCTGTAATATAGCAGGCTTCATTGACTGCTTAAGGTGCCTTGATCAAGAAGGGGGTTCTCTCGGTTAACATTCGAGTACTGAACTTCAATTTGGATACAGCCCTTAAAATACGCTGGTTTTAAAATAATTTCTCGGAAACTTATCGTACGAATTGCAGTTGCATAAAAATTTGTTTTTAGGCTAATGGAAGGGTGTAGAGTTCATTTATGCTGTTAGAATTGTGTACAGCTATTGAAAAAAAACAAAGTTATGGTTCGTTTTAATAGGCAGATGGCCCCTAAGAAAATTCTATATATATCATTTAAAAGTAGACTTTATTACCAATCGTGTGGTACCAGTAACCTTTTTCTACGATGATTTTTTGCAGAGTTAGTATACTATTTTCCCCCCACGACTGTACGTACTTCATTAGTTTTAAGTGTGAAAGATTTTCATGTCAATAGCAAAGCATACAGAAATGCAAGGCTCCTTCAATAAAAAATAGAAAAAAAAAAGTAGGAATTTAGAAATATAGAAAATTTGAAAGGAGGAGGGAAAATGGGTGAAGGTGAATGAATGTCAAAATGTTTTCCTGACCCATTAAATGCTGACGTTGAGTGTTCGCAACATTGTTTGCGATTTTTTTTTTATTGGATTGTGACTTTTTTTTTTTTAACATATCGTATATTTGACTTTTTTTTTTACGCAAAAAATGTTGATTCGCGTTGTGAAAAATGAGAAATATACATAAATGTACGGAATGCTTAGAAAAATTTGACAAATTTTGGATTACGTTCATAGATGCACTATAGACGGATGCGGCAATCCCAAAATTTTCTTCTATCTCATACACATTAATACTTCCTGAAAAATGCAGCATTATCAGCGCCACCGGTTGTGTGATTTACAAAAAAATCTAATCATGAACAACTTCCATCAACTTCTAACTGAATCTGAAATTTGATAAAATCCGTACATTAGTTTTTGAGATAGAGCTATTGTGGAAATCGTAAAAAATTCTGCATTGCAGCGCCACCTGTTGGGCGATTTACACCAAAAACTAATTGGGATCAATTTATGCTAGGGATAACTGAATATGAAGCTTGAGGAAAATTCATGCATCAGTTCTTGAGATACAGCTATTGCGGTAATTGTGAAAAATGCAGCATAGCGCTACCTGTTGGGCGATTTACATCAAAAATGAAACACCACTCATTTATATCAGGCACTAACTGAATCTGAAGTTTGGTGAAATTCCGTGCATTAGTTCTTGAGATAGAGCTATTGCGATAATCATGAATAATGCAGCATAACAGCGCTACCTATTGAACGATTTTCACCTAAAGGTAATCGGCACCAAATTAGATCAAGGACTAATTGAATCTGAAGTTTTATGAAAATTCATGCATTAATTCTTGAGATATAGCTATTGCGGAAATCGTGAAAAAGGCAGCATAGCAGCGACACCTGATAGACGATTTACACCAAAAAGTAATCAGCTCCAGTTTATATCAAGATCTAACTGAATCTAAAGTTTTGTGAAATTCTGTGCATTACTTCTTGAGATAGAGCGCCCACAAAATTTTTCTCACATACACAGTGACACACTCAGACAGATATTTTCTAAAAACAATCTAATCGTGTTCAGAAGCTTCTAAAACGTATAAATCGATCGAAAACTGGAAGTCGAAATTTTTCACGAATCCAATACTTTCTTCTATCTTCAGATAGAAGAAAGTAAAAATGAAATAAAATTCAGAAATTCGAGATACACATATTGTAGCAGTCAAACTATAACTATGGGTAGAAAATGAAATGTACAGTCGTGGGAGGGGAAAAAGTAAACACCCCCTTATTAACTCTGTAACTAATTATAATAGCAGAAAGTCACTGGTTCCAATCGATGGAAATAATCTATTTTTAAATTATCTATATAAAATTTCCTTAGGATGCCATTTATATATCAAAACTATATTTTAAACACTATATTTTAAATCTTCGGTTCCAAACTATACCTAAAAGCGAAATTTCAAGTTATTTGAATAAGTTTTTGAATTATAAATTTTATACCTTCTAATGTTAAATTACATTTTTTATATTTTTATTAATGTATCCTAAAATTATAATCCTAATGTGATAATTTTGTGTACGATGACTAGAGATCGACCGGAAATTCGGTTTCGTTTTCGGCCCAGAATCTGAGTTTCGGCGGAAATGCTGTCAAAACCTCGGCCGGACAGAAACTATCTGTATTCCAAAAAATCTCATTTCTCCCTTCTGAAATTTTGAACGTGACTCATTGATTTGAGCTGTATGCTCAAAACATTATTTATTGCTATGAACTTCAATGTTTATAAGGATCAGCCGTGACCGACTCAAGGCGCGAGTTCAAATTATAAAGCAAGTAATGCCTATAGAACTAAACTTTGAAGACTCTTTTCACATGCTTATTAAAAGTTGCAGACTTGAGATTAGGTTGAGCAGCCGGAAAATGACAATAATTTGACCATTACTAAAAGCTCTGTAGTTTCAAAACCAATTAATGGAATACAATTTTTTTCTATACTTTCATAAAATACTAATGGTTTAAAAAAAACATTAAAATATACATATTTAGCAATATTAATTAGTTACATTTTAATGACAAAATGGACGCTTTAAGAACATGAATTTTCAAATATGCATTTTGCGTGCAAGATTTTAAAATGTCTACCGCAGATATATATTTAATATTGCATTTATATTTACTTAATACTACTATATTTTATACTGAGCCTCAATTTAGTCCGAGTTTTGTCATAGAAAATTTTTTCTTGAATAAAAAGGCGTAATTTTTTTACTAAATTTAATAAATATGATTTTTAAAGCCATTAATTATGCGAATGAATTTGAATATACTTTTAAATTTAGTATGTATACCTAAACCATTTTTTTAATTAGATGAAATTCGTATAATTCTAAAATCATGGTGGTGTGTGATGACTTAATTGTATTTTATGTGAAAAAAAGTTTTGGTCTGAGGCAAACTTGGGACACAATGACACGTATAATTAATTATGTATAGTTATGTATATTAATTTTAAAAAATTGGACATTTTCGTTTTCGGCTGAAAATAGGAAGATTAGCGAAGTTCGGTTTCTGCTTCGGTCGATCCGACAGTACTATAAAACCCAAACATAAATCCATTGAATTTGCAACTTTAAAAATTTTATAATATGAATTATGAAATTAATATTCGAAATAAAAATGTGAATGGAAACCTACCATTTTTACTTTCTTCTATCTTTACAAGAAGAAAGTATTGGATTCGTGAAAAATTTCGACTACCGGTTTTCGACGGATTTATACGTTTTAGAATGCCCAGAACACGATTTGATGGTTTTTAGAAAATGTCTGTCTGTGAGTCTGTCACTCTGTCTGTGAGTCTGTATGTGACAAAAATTTTGTGGGCGCTCTATCTCAAGAACTAATGCACGAAATTTCACAAAACTTTATATTTAGTTAGGCCTTGATATAAACTGGACCTGATTAGTTTTTGGTGAAAATCGCCCAACAGGTGGCGCTGCTATGCGGCCTTTTTCACGATTTCTGAAATGGCTATATCTCACCAACCACTGCACGGATTTTCCTAAAACTTCAGATTCAGTTAGTCCAAGATATAATTTGGTGCTCATTACATTTTTGTAAAAATCGCCCAACAGGTGGCGCTGCTATGATGCATTATTCATGATTATCGCAATAGCTCTAACTCAAGACAAAATGCACGAATTTTCATCAAACTTCAGATTTAGTTAGGTCCTAATATAAATTAGTGCTGTTTAATTTTTGGTGTAAATCGCCCAACAGGTGGCGCTGCTGTGCTGCATTTTCACGAATTTCGCAAGAGCTGTATCTCAAGAACTATTGGACGGATTTTCATCAAACTTCAGATTTAGTTAGTCCTTGACATGAATTGACGTATAAATTAGTGCTGTTTAATTTTTGGTGTAAATCGCTCAGCACATGGCGCTGCTATGCTGTATTTTGCGATTTCCGCAATAGCTTTATCTCAAGAACTAACGCTTAGATTTTCAACAAACTTCAGATTCAGGTATACCTTGATATCATTTAGTGCTGTTTATTTTTGGTGTAAATCACTCAACAGGTGGCGCTGCTATGCTACATTTTTCAGAATTTCCGCTGTAGTTCTATCTCAAGAACTAATGCACGAATTTTCATCAAACTTCAAATTCAGATATACTTTGATATGAATTGGTGCTAAATTCATGTAATTTCTTGTACTATTTAAATGATTTAATTGATCTGATTTATATAGAAGAAAGTTTTGTGATGGCCACAACATACTAGTTTGGATAGATTTAGATTTATTATGTCCTGTTTTATGAGAATTCTCAATTACAAATTTTTCTTTCAATTTTTTTCGAATTATCATTAAAAAAGATCAAAATGATGGTTTAATTATGATAGCCGTTTTGATGTATTTTATTCATTTTATTGAAATTTTTTGGCTGGTAACAGTCTAAACGTATTACGGGGTTTCAGGACTCTTAAATCTTCAAAATTATCGACGTTTTAATTTTTTTAGACAAACTCCTATCTTTTCTGAACATTTTGATAGAATTGTTTTCTTGAAATTCCCGTTAGAACAGAAGTTATGGCTCTTAGAATTATGCCAGATCAATAGCTGAAGTGGCGTTTCCGAAACGTCATTTTTCTCCAAATGACGTTTTTGGGCATAACGCGCAGGATATCTCAAACTTCTGAATATTTTTTCATGAAATTTTCAATCCATATGTTTCATGTTAGTCCGTATAAACGGAACCTAAAATTTATTTTTTATTGTCCAAAAAAATATATTTTTTAGGTGATTATACTGTTTAAAATTAAAAAATTTTGTATTAGCTAAATACAACTTTTGTATTAAGAATATAAAAATGCTTTAAATACAAATTTATTTAGGGTCATGGTAATTATATTATAATCTGAAGTAGTCGCAAAAAATCTCATTCTAGTTGCAAAATTTATTTTGCAATCGTGCGCGTAAGCTGTTATGTCCATTTTCTGCTCGACAAAAGTCTGATATTTTGGCGTCCCCTGTAAATACTAATTCTGCCATTTTTTAAATACATGACATGAAAGAACATACTTATATCTTTCCTTTTAATAAAAATTGTGCTTTAAAAGCACATTCCTTTTAAGATATTAAATGTTTAAAAATGGTCTTTTTTTTTTTTTTTTTTTCTCCAATTTTAATCCCTTCCGTAAGTGTGGATCAACGTATGTATATCCATGTCCATTCATTACTCTATCGTTGCTGCTAAAAACGTTATTGCAGGAATAACATGTTTTGCGTATAGCTTGTATCATGAGAAATGTTGGAAAGTGTTTAACTTTCCCTCCGCAGCAGAGATTAACCTTTAACTGATGTTACCGGTCTCACAGACCGGTGCTTTTTTCAAGTTTCATAGTTTAACTTGCAAATTTCAATTTATCTACAAAAACTACTGAAATTTTGTTTCGTTTGGAACTTTAGTACTAATACCAGAGACTTTTGAATGGGTGAATATAATTCTCCTGTACAAAAAGTTTAGTACAAAAACATCCTATGAGTTAACCACGGCTTTTATTCATCTTTCAAAGGAGCGGTCTCACAGACCGCTTCACACTAGTTATGTGACAATTTCTGTGACATCAGTTAAAGGTTAAGGAAAGCATCTCATTTTTCTGAAAACTACTACTTGATATTTTAAATCTAAATGCCCGAAAAACTGGTTTTTCATGTAATCTTCATATACATATGCTGGTACGGAAGGGGTTAAGAGTCCAGAAGTAATACATTAATAGAAGTGACAGAGTCATTCTGTTGCATTTCAACTTCCATTTGGATACAGCCCCCAAAAAAGGCTCATTTTAAAATAATTAATTTCTCGGAAACTAATCGTAGGGGAGACCGGGGGAATGGCGGACACCTTAAGAGAATTCAATTTTTTTCACCCCCAAAAAATGTTAATTTTTTAATAGTAAAAATTCTAAAGCTGAATCATGATCTCTAGTATCTGTATAAATTTAACCGTAAAGAAACGTAACCGTCGTAACCGTCATAACTGTAAAGAAAGCACACATAAAACAAATTTCTTTCAACCTCTGTACAGTGGCGGGATGAACCAGGATACTGGGGTCATTCTGCCCCTCTTTAATGACCTAGTAAATACATAAAATGGATACTAGGAAACACATAACCGACTGAAAATACTCAGAAAGCAATAATTTAGCAGAATAATGAATAATTACAATGTTCCTTAAGCTAGATTTATTAATGTGCTAAGCTTAAAATTTAACTCAAATTGGAAAAGTCATTGAATCTGCTTGGAAACTTTCTCAACATTCCACAGAAAAAGCTATTTTATTTTTAACCTTTAACTCTTAACTGCCGAGACAAAAATTGTCGCCTAATTTCTGTAAGCGGTCTGTGAGACTGCTTAACCCTTAACTGATGTTACCGGTCTCCCAGACCGCGGCTTTTTTCCATTTTTATAGTTTAACTTGCAATTTTCAGTTTAACTACAAACAGTACCGTAATTTTGTTTCGTTTGAAACTTCAGTACTATCACCAGAGACTTTTGAATAAGGAAATTTTAATTATATCAGTCCTGTACAAAAAGTTGAGTACAAAAACACCTCAAAGTTTATCGCGCCTTTTATTCATCTTTCGATGGAGCGGTCTCACAGACCGCTTCACACTAGTTATGTGAAAATTTCTGCCACATCTATTAAAGGTTAATCTAAAGATGAATAAAATGCTACATTAACTCATAAAATACTATTTCTGTACTACACTTTTTGTACAGGACTGTTATACTTCAAATTCCTCTATTCATAAGTCTCTAGTGATGGTACCTAAAATCTAAAAGAAACAAAATTTAAGCAGTATCTAGTGTTAAACTGAAAATTACAAGTTAAACTGCGAAAAATGAAAAAAAAAAAAAAAACCAACGGTCTGTAAGATCGCTAACAGCAGTTAAGGGTTAACTTATGTTACCGATCTCACAAACCGCTGCCTTTTTAGGTACGTTCGTAATTATATAAATACGTAACATTTAACCCGGGAGAACTCGCTGCATGAGATTTTCTCTCACCGTCGTACTCTTTTTAAGACTCTTATTTAAACCATTTTTCATTTTAATTAAAATTTAAAAATGTTATTTCAATTATTTTACCTATTTTGTGAGTAAAAATACTAAACCATGCAAAAAAAATGATATTGAGCAAATGTAAAGTAAAAGAAAAGCAATTGGGCACCGTGAGAGAAATTCTCACTAGTGAGTTCTCCCGGGTTAAAATCGTCCGTCCGTCATGTTTGTCCGTCTGTCTGTCCGCCTAGAACAGAGCAAAAACTACCCAACCGAAGAGTCTGAAATTTTAAAGATACAATGGTTGCAAAATGCTGTCGAGTCATTTCAAATTTTATGAAAATCGGATGTCGAGTTGAATGACAGTCAAAAGATTTCCGTTACAATATGGGGAAGAAAATATTTCAAGTGCATTTTAACCTTTAACTGATGTTACCGGTCTCTCAGACCGCGGCTTTTTTCCATTTTTACAATTTAACTTGCAATTTTCAGTTTAACTACAAACACTACCGAAATTTGGTTCCTTTTGGAACTTTAGCACTATCACCAGGGACTTTTGAATAAGGGAATTTTAATTATATCAGTCCTGTGCAAAAAGTTTAGTACAAAAACACCATCCTATGAGTGAATCTCGTCTTTTATTCATCTTTCGTTCCAGCGGTCTCACAGACCGCTTCACACTAGTTATGTGAAAATTTCTGTCACATCAGTTAAAGTTTAACGATGTGACAGCCTTTCGAACAGAATGAAATGGATAGGCACTTATGAAGTGCACTCCAATAGACATTCAGTACACTATGCGGAGCAAAAAATATTTATAAGACGAGTTACAGTAAGAACGCACCTCATGGGCGACGTTTGATGCCATTTCCAACTTGTTTAATTTTTACAGTTTAATGTGTCTTTTTCAGTTTAACTACAAACACTACTGAAATTTTGTTTCGTTTGGAACTTTAGTACCATCACCAGAGGCTTTTGAATAGATGAATTTGAACTTTTCTAAAAAAAAAAAAAAAAGTGACAGCGAACGGTGAGTAGCCAATTTGGAACTGCCTCCCCCCCCCTAAAAAGTGAAATTGCCCCATGTAACGAACCCCTGATCTAGAGGGGTTTTAGTGTTTACTAATGTCAAATTAATTTCTAGTGATTGTTTGCGGTTTTTGCTTTTTTTTTTTTTTACTTTCTTCTGTCTTTACAAGAAGAAAGTATTGGATGAGTGAAAATTTTTGACTTTCGGTTTTTGACGGAGTTTTAGGAGTCAGAGATTCCGAAAAACATGTTTTTACAAAATGTCTGTAATTAACTATCTCAAGCACGGAATTGAATAAAAATTTCTATTCAGTTAGTCCCTGATATAAATGGGTGGTGTAAATCGTTCAAAATGTGTTCACGGTTTTCACAATAGCTCAATCTCCAGAACGAATGCACGGATTTTCATTCAACTTCAGATTCAGTGAGTCCTTGACATGAATTGAAGTTTTGTACATTTTGGTGTAAATCGCTCAACAGGTGGCGCTGCTATACTGCTTTTTTACTGTTTCCGCAATAGCTCTATCTCAACAACTAATGATTGGATTTTCATCAAACTTCAGATTCAAGTATAGTTTGATATGAATTAGGGGTGTTTGTGTTTTGGTGCAAATTGGTCAACAGGTGGCGCTGCTATGCTTCACTTTTCAGAATTTCCATTATAGCTGTATCTCAAGAACGAATGAAATAATTTTCACCAAACTTCAGAATCTGTTATTCCTTGACATGAATTGACATTTTGTACATTTTGGTGTAAATCTCTCAACAGGTGGTGCTGATATGCTGTATTTTTCAGAATTTCCACTATAGGTGTATCACAAGAACTAATGCACGAATTTTCATCAAACTTTAGAATCAGTTAATCCTTGACATGAATTGACATTTTATACAGTTTAGTGTAAATCGCTCAATAGATGGCGCTGCTATGCTGTTTTTTGCGATTTCCGCAATAGCTCTATATCACGGACTAATGCTTGGATTTTCAACGAACTTCACATCCATGTATACCTGGATATCAATTATTGTTGTTTATGTATTGGTGTAAATTACTCAACAGATGGCGCTGCTATGCTACATTTTTCAGAATTTCCGCTATAGCTTTATCTCCAGAACTAAGGCACGAATTTTTATCAAACTTCAAATTCAGATACGCTTTGATATGAATGGGTACTAAATTGATGTCATTTCTTGTACTATTTAAATGATTTAATGGACGTGATTTATATAGAAGAAAGTTTTGTGATGGTCACAACATACTAGTTTAAGTTGGGAAGAAATGATGTACCGAAAAATCTTCTTGAATGCCTTTCGGACTCTGCTGAATTCTGCCACTTTATTTTGAGTCGGCCGAAATAAGACGATGGAGAAACTTTGAACTCTGAAGAATCGTAAAAGAATGTAGGGGAATGGCGCTCACTTAGGGGAAAACAAGAATAGCTAGTCAAATTTAGACAAAAAAATCAATATTTTACTAACGAAGTATGGCTAAAAAGTGTCCAGTTAAACGGATGGCTCACAGGCTATTCACACTAATTGTATATTGTACTCTTTTTTTCAAAGAATAATTTTCCCTTCGAAAAATAAAGAAATCGACAAAAAACCCATTTATCTAAATTAACCTTTAAGGGCTCTCGGAAATCTTAAAGCTTCAAAAGTTTCGAAAATTTAATTGTTTTAGATGTTAAGCATCCCTATTTTCTGAACATTTTGATATAATTTTTTTCTTTGAAATTCCCATTAGAACAGAAGTGATGGCTTTTAAAATTATACCCGCTCCATAGCTAAAGCGGCGTTTCCGAAACTATGAAGTCATTTTTCTCCAAATGATGTTTTTGAGCATAACGCGCAGGTTATCTCAAAAACTTCTCAATATTTTTTTCATGAAATTTTCAAAACATATGTTTCATGTTAGTCTGTAGAAACTGAACCTAAAATTTCATTTTTAGTGTTTAAAAAAAGTATTTTTTTAAATGATGTTGAAATTTTCAAAAATTTGTATTAGCTAAATAAAACTTTGTATTAAAAATATAGAAATGCTTTAAATACAAATTCATTTAGGTTCAGGGTAATTATCATAATCTGAGGTATAATATATTCTCTCATACCAATTTTCTTCTCGACAAATGTGTGACAGTTTAGAAGCCCCTGTCAATACTAATTCTGCATCTTTCAATTTTTGAATACATGAAATGAAAGAATCTATCATACCAATAAAAACTGTGTTTTAAACTTACCGCCAAAAGTCTGCGTACATCTTCCACGTTCATGCAACCATCACTAAGTAAATGGAGTCTTTCTGAATCAAAACAACTTTTATTGATTCCTCTGACGTCTTAAATTCAAATAGTCAGGGCGTAGCTACAGATATTTTTTCGGGGGGGGGGGGGGGGGGAGGGAGAGGGAGAATTCGAAAATTTCCCAACTTGAAACAAATTCCTCCAATTCTCAACTGAAGTGATATGCACAACGTGTATAATAATAATAATGAAACTTATGCATAAAAAATTCCTTTCCAAAGAAAAATTTTGAAACTAGAAACATAAAAATTCTAATTATTGATTTGTTTAATAAAAAACAAACATGCAGATCCTGAACACGATTTGACTGTTTTTAGAAAATATCTGTCTGTGTGTATGTGACACAAATTTTGTGGGTGCTCTATCTTAAGAACTAATCCACGGGATTTAATGAAACTTCAGATTTTGTTATATCTTGATAAAAATTAATGCTGATTAGTTTTTGGTGTATATCGCCCAAAAGGTGGCGCTGCTGTGCTGCATTTTCCCCGTTTTACATGATTTTAGTAATAGTTATCTCTCAAAAACTGTTGCATGAAATTTGATCAAACTTGCAAAGGGTTAACTAATTCTTGAGGTAAAAAATCACGAGAATGAGTAAAATATTGTCCAAAAATCGCGAAATTAGTTAAAAAATTAGTGCAATTTGTGAAAACTCATCAAATCTTCTTGTCCAGCTGTGTTTCAAGTAGGTGACTACATTCCTTTCTGTTGTGCTACAAGTTATCTCCAATTTTCAAAAGAAGATACAATCCTTTTGGATTAAAATAGCTGGATTCTCTTTTGGGAGGAGAAGGAGAGATAGGGTGAAATTTTTGAGAAAGGAACAAAGTTTTAGAGGAAATAAAGGAGCTGGATAGTCAGACTATTGATGGACTGGAGTAAAGAAATTTAGGACTTGTAGATGTATAATATTTTGGTATAACTGAAAAACACAATGATAAGTTGAGTGTGGCTGATTTCGTTTTGTATTTCTTTTGATAATTTAACTTGTTTACTGTTACAGTACTCAGAAACATAATCACCAAAACAATAAAAATTTCGTATTTTTTTTACTATATTACTTTAAAAAAAGAATGTCTCAAAAATCTAGAATTTCCCAACTCTAAGCTCAAATTTCCCAACTTCATATATATTGGGGGGGAGGCCCCCCCATACCCCTCCCCCCATGGCGACGCCCCTGAGTACAAACAACAATCACCTGATCGTTACATAAAATAATACAAAAATTCGTAACTTAAGAACGACACAAATCGT
The DNA here is from genome assembly GCA_963932465.1 of Maratus speciosus. Classification (NCBI taxonomy): domain Eukaryota; kingdom Metazoa; phylum Arthropoda; class Arachnida; order Araneae; family Salticidae; genus Maratus; species Maratus speciosus. Next base: position 84,600 of record CAWVRF010000690.1, read on the forward strand.
GTCCATCAAAAGTCTGCGTGCACCGGAAAAAACCTTTATGATAATGGATTGTAACTAAAAGTTAATACCTTGTAGGGTATCTCCTTCTTTTTGGCATGGATTCAACTAGCTTAGATGTCTCTTCTGTGGTTATTTTGTTTCACTCTTCTAGGTGGACAGATTTGAGCATTTCTTTGGTTGTTATTACGTGCTCCCTGATTCTCCGCTCGAGGAGATCCCACAAATGCTCTACTGGGTTTAAGTCTGGGGACCAGGGTGATGTTATGGAGTTGGTTTGGCACATGGTAGAGCAGCCATAACCTCACACTATACGCCGTGTGCTTGGGGTCGTTGTCCTGCTGAAAGGAAAAATCATCTCCCACCACAAGTTTCTCGTCACTTGCCTTGATATTTTTCTTCAATATGTTCATGTAATCAATTTTGTTCATTGTTGATTCAATAAACTCCAGATTATCAATCCCACTGCTTGCCATGCACCCCAGACCCTAACGCCTCCCCCCTCCCATGCTTGACAGTCGGAAAAAGATTCTCTTTCTTTAACTCTGTACAGGCTTTCCTCCAGACATATTTTCGTCCTTTGATGCCAAAAATACAAAATTTACTTTCATCTGAATATATTACCTTTTCCCAAAAACCATGTGTTTTATTTAGGTGTTCTTTGGCACATTCTCTTAGCTCTGTTCACTCGAGAGATGAAGGGCTTCTTCCGTGCAACTCGGTCATGATAGTCATGTTTTTTCAGTTCTCTTCGAATTGTGGTTAAACTTTTTGGAATCTCTCAGCACAACACTTTCAGCTATTTGTGAAGCTCTTGGAATTTATTTTTTCAGAGCGAGATTCTCGGGGCGACAGTTCAGAAGGGCGGCCAGATTTTGGCTTGGACGTTAAAAGTTCTGTTGATTTGTAGTTCATGATCACTTTTTGAATCGATGAATGTCTCCTGTTAACAGTTTCTAAAATTAATCTAAGAGATTTCCCCCTTTTCCAAAGATCTATGATGATCTTTCTTTCAGCAATATCTTCTCTGTTACCTCCCATGGGACCATACAAACATTAAAAACTCAAATTCTAAATAAATCGTAGTAGAAGCCTACAATTACTTAAAAAAACACGACTTGATTCAATTATCTCACAATAGGCCTTTTAAGAGCTCTATTTTATAAGTGTACGCTGACTTTTGGCGAGGGTGAATTGCAATTGTTTGGCAGTCATTCTTATTTTTTTCACATTAAGGTCTGTTTTCCTGTTGTTGTTTGAATCAGGTAAGCTTAAAGAATCAATGAGAGGTATGTTGATTTTCCCAAGTCAGATTGCAATAGTAATTTTAGCAGGAACACGTAATATGATCACCTGTACGCAGAGTTTCGGCGGTAAGTGTTAAATTGTCTAATAAAAGTCTTAAATTTTAAGACATTAAATGTTGAAAATGGTCCTTTTTTCCCTTTGTTTCCAATTTTAAGAGTCCCGAGACCCCTTAACTGGATGTGACAGAAATTGTCACAAGCTATTCTGTGAAGCGATTAATTACTGCAAAGCGATTCTGTGACACCGTTCCATCGAAAGATGAATAAAAAGCGCTATTAACTCATAGGATGGTGTGTTTGTTCTTTTACTTGTACTTCACTTTTTGTACAGGACTATTATAATTAAAATTCATCTATTCAAAAGTCTCTGGTAATATTACTCAAGTTCGAAACGAAACAAAATTTCGGTGGTGTTTGTAGTTAAACTGAAAGTTACATGTTAAACTATAAAAATTGAAAAAAATCAGCGGTCTGCGAGACCGGTAACATCAGTTAAAGGTTAAGGGGAGGGGGATTAGTCCCGTTCCCTCCCCCCTTTATACTTAACCAATGAATCTTCAAATCTAATGAGGGAAGCGCCTTTTCAGAATAAACAGATATACCAAATTTAAATCAGATCGGATAATTCTGCATGAAAAACCCATTTATCTAAATTAAGAGGTAGAGAATTAGCACGCCGTTCCTCCCCTTTATACTTAACCCATAAACCCCCAAACTAGTCAGGGAAGCGACCGCCTAAAAGTTAGCCCCCCCATGACAGAAAATAAGAAAGTGACATATGCATTTCGTTTGATCATCGTTTGATCAGATTTGATCAACAATTTTCATCGTTTGATCAACTTTATTTCATGAGTTATGATTAAAAAGGACCAGGGGGGGGGGGGGCTAACTTTTAGGATATTTCAAAATGGGCAAAACTAAAAAAAAATTAGCGATCCTTATCAGAAATCGTCTGTAGAGATTTGATCAACCATTTTTAGCGTTTGATCAAACCCGGAAATGCCCCCAAAATCGATATTTTTAGGTTCACGCCCCTAAAGGTTAGCCCCCCCCCCATGACGGAATTTCGGGACAAAAATAGTGCCATCTAACGTGAAATCGTTTGTAGAGATTTGATCAACCATTTTTAGCGTTTGATCAAACCCGGAAATGCGCCCAAAATCAATATTTTTAGCAGAGGACCCCTAAAACTTAGCCCCCCCTTGACAGAATTTCCGGACAAAAATGATGCCATCTAACGTGAAATCGTTTGTAGAGATTTGATCAACAATTTTTAGCGTTTGATCAAACCCGGAAATGCGCCCAAAATCTATTTTTAGCTTCACACCCCTAAAAGTTAGCCCCCCCTTGACGGAATTTCCGGACAAAAATGATGCCATCTAACGTGAAATCGTTTGTAGAGATTTGATCAACCATTTTTAGCGTTTGATCAAACCCGGAAATGCGCCCAAAATCGATATATTTAGCAGCGGACCCCTAAAATTTAGCCCTTCCTTGGCGGAATTTCGGGACAAAAATGTTCTCATCTAACGTGAAACAGTTTGTAGAGATTTGATCAACCATTTTAAACGTTTTATCAAACCTGGAAATGCGCCCAAAACCGATATTTTTTAGCTTCACACCACCTAAAAGTTAGCCCCGCTCTACGGAATTTCGGGACAAAAATGGTGCCATCTAACGTGAAAGCGTTTGTAAAGATTTGTTCAACCATTTTTAGCGTTTGATCAAACCTGGAAATGCGCCGATAATCGATATTTGTAGCAGCGGATCCCTAAAAGTTCGCTCCCCCCCCTTGACGGAATTTCGGGAAAAATGGTGCCATCTAACGTGAAATCGCTTGTAGAAATTTGATCAACCATTTTTAGCGTTTGATCAAACCCGGAAATGCGCCCAAAATCGATATTTTTAGCTTCACACCCCTAAAAGGTACCCCCCACCCTTTGACGGAATTTCGGGACACAATTGTGCCGTCTAACGTGAAATCGTTTGTAAAGATTTGATCAACCATTTTAAGCGTTTTATCAAACCCGGAAATGCGCCCAAAATCGATATTTTTAGGTTCACACCCCTAACAGTTTGCCCCCCTTGACGCAATTTCGGGCCAAAAATGGTTCCATCTATCGTGAAATCGTTTGTAGAGATTTGTTCAACCATTTTTAGCGTTTGATCAACCCCGGAAATGCGCCCAAAATCGATATTTTTAGGTTCACACCCCTAAAAGTTAGCCCCCCCTTGACGCAATTTCGGGACAAAAATGGTTCCATCTATCGTGAAATCGTTTGTAGAGATTTAATCAACCAATTTTAGTATTTGATCGAACCCGGAAGTGCCAAAAAATCCATATTTTTGTTTGCAAACCCCTAAAAGTTAACCCCCTCTTGACGGATTTTTGGGACAAAAATGGTTTGAAAATAGTTTTTCCCGAACATTTTTAACCTTCAATATTTTCTATTAATAATGGATGCAAAATTATTTTTTTCCACACTGGGTGAGTAAGTACTTGTAGTTACTTTACCAGCTGCAGAAAACATGACTTTGAAATCTTTGATTTGTCGTAAGATGACTTTGTGGCATTTTAAATTTCATGAGAAAATTTCGTCGCAGTTATATTAGTTTGTGAGTTAATTTAATTTATAGATGTGATGTTTTGAAGGACATCGAAAATTACGTTGTTAATCCAAACAGATTCACTGAGCACAAACTAAACGAATCATTCGATTTTTTGTTCTATCACGATCGTATTCTACCGACATTAACACAACTTACTGGTTCAGATATCCCTAACAGAAAAGAGGATGATCATAAAAATAGAAGTTGAAAAATAGAACATAATAATAGTATTAATTATGCAGGAGGGGTAATCCGATTATTAAAATCAGAAATGACGCGTGCGTACCAAACTGAAACACAATTTAATAGTAGACGCATATTAAGCACAGAAGGACATAGCTAAATTGTAAAATTAGGTTCTTAATCCAAGTAGATTCACTGGGCATTTACGAAACGGATCGTATGATTATGACGTTCTACTATAAACCAATGACATTATCATAGTGTACTAGAGGACTGCACGGGCCGATAAACAAAATTAACTGGCTGGCACGGGCCGGTCCTATAAAAAATGTTAGCGGTCTTTCCGGCTCAGTATTAAAATTTAAATGAAGCCGATAAAATATGAGCTATTTTCAATGAATATGACTTTCGCGAGAATAAGTATACATGTGTGTCATGAGCCAATGCTAGTTTAACATGTCCAGCGTAGAGATTGGCATCGGACAGTTACATGGTGTGTGACCGGGGCTTATTTTTTTTTCAGCACACTCGGGCGGGGTCGAGATCAGGCTTGCATTTTTTTTCTACACAATTGAGCCGCGCCGGAACTGGACTTAATTGTTCACAGCATATGTAGGGCAGGCCACATGTTTTGTAAAAATATTAATAGCGATAATGTACTTCTGTTAACGTAATCTTTGGAACTATACTTTAAGGTGCTTCTCAAATTCACTGTTCAACAATGCGAAACTTTGACACATTTTCTGACTAATTTTTAATTGTAAAGGCATAAAACTGACAAGCCTGACAATTGAAGGGATTTGCAATCGAATAGCTTTTCCATTTTTGATAAATAAATGTCTTGTCGAGATACAAAAGATTCTTGTCACGTGACTGCAGGTTTTTCTCCATTCCTGTGCTGTCGCTTCCGGAAATTCGATTCAAAACTCTAACTTTGACAGTATTTTCTCAAAGATATATCACCTTTATCAAAAAATATTTAACACCATTCGATTACATAGTTTCTGAATAAGAACACGTGCCAATCATATGCGTTTTCCGAAGCCTTAATAAATGACAGATAAATATTTTCCCAAATTTACTTTTAATTATACAGCTTCAAAAGTTATGTTTTTAACACTCCTTTTTGTTTATTATAATCTACGTTAATTTTTAAATGAATCCTTGTGTGAATGCTGAAACGTCTAAATAACTAAGCAATCCTTAATGTTGCTGTTGTGTATTTTCTGTCTTGCGAACACATTGTAATTTTAAAATATACTGTATAAAACTATCCCATAAATATGTATGCAGTATTCTTTAAAGGCATCCTAATTACAGCGGTAGAATTGATAAACATCAGAGTTTACTGGTCCGCAGACATCGTCACCGGCCCGCTACAAAAAATTCTATGAAGTATCTTTAACACTTTGAGTGACACCCCTCCCCTCCTCCTCCTAGAACATAAACCAAACTTCCTTTCAGTTACCCAAAATTTTCGGCATAATAAAATTTAAAAATATAATTTTCTAAAAATTAAATAAACAGTTCATAAACAAAAACTATAAAATTATTAATTATGTATTTTATTTCCGATTATTTATTTCAACTGTCTGTAAGTTTTAATGTGATTATTTTAGTTATTTATTATTATTATTATTTTAAATAAAATAAAATAGTGTGGTTTGTGTTTGGTTGCGGTTTTCTCAGGGACAGGAATATTTACGTTTATCTGTCAGAGGGAAAAAAATTACTGGTCCTGCGGACCACTCAATTTTTTAAATTAGTGGTCCGATTGAATTTTTAGTGGTCTCGGACCAGCGGACCACCAAGGATTTCGAACGCTGAATTGTATGTTAAGAAAAATCGAAATTTTTTGTAGACATTGTGTCGGGTCGGGCCGGGCCTGTTTTCATTTACTTCTGTACGGGCCGGTCCCGGAGCTGGTAATTCCGACCCTTGCAGACCCCTATAGTATACTGATTCGGATATCCAAAACAGAAATAAGGATCACTGTAAATATTGCTTATTTTTTAGAGATAAGAGTTGAAAAATAAGGCATAATAATAATAATAATAATAATAATAATCCATGAACGGATTCTCGATTAATAGAAACAAACTGACAGGTGGGTACCAAACTAAACCGCAAAAGAGTAGAAGCATCTTAATTTCCGGCCGGAGTCAAGGGTCTCAAAAGTGTATAATGGTTATTTTTTAAAAGAGCTGACGTCCACAAAATTCAGAGTTACTAGTTTCCGATAAGAAAAATTGATTGAGAAAGATATTTTGTTAATGAATGAGAATCTGATGAACATGTAAGGGCGGTGATTTTATTTTTTCATTTGGAATTCCTTCAGATTTCGTAATGGCAACTATGGATTTGAAGTTTTGAAGTTATGCTAATAAACGTTTGTGGAGCTCCCAGCTATATTTCTTTGTGTTGTAAATTCCCTTGTGTGTGCTATCTCGCCCATGTATATATTGACGATGACTACTTATAAGCGAACGCTTGACGCCAAGCACACAGGTCAGATGTATGGCAATAAATGTGTTAATAAAAGACAAAGATTCATATTATTTTTTCTTACACTAAAAAATAACAACAATAGCATAGCAGGATTTAATTTGAGAATGGGAGGGGGGGGGGGGAGCGCATGGAAATGTTCAAGACAAGTCCGTGATTAGATTAAAAAAAATAATAACTTATTTTAGTGGACGGATAGTCTTTAGGTAAATTACCCAATGCTTAGGGGCTGTACATATATAATGTTATCAAATTTTTAGCAATTTTAGACACCCACCCCCTGCACTTACGATATCATACGTTATCATTCCACTAACCCCCCCCCCCCCTTCCCTAATGATATCGTTATCAATGTCTAAAAATTCTTTTGATTTTTTAAATTGATTCTTTTGTTTGCAGTGATATACAGATGGTCATATATTTATTATTCACATAATTTATTCATTCAAAGAAGAAAATATCACTATTATAAATAAAATAACTTTATATAAAATAACATTTAAAAGAAATAGCTGCTAATTAAAAGTATTTAATAATTAGACTTTTGTTTCATAATGCATTCAACAATAATGTATCTTCTTGCGCTTGCCTCCGGACGGTGTGTGTGAGGGGCAGTGCGCAGTAAGAACTTCTTATCAACAAAAGAGGTGGACAACGTTATTTCACTTTTCTTTAGCACTAAACACAACAGGTATCATTTCAAACATACTTCGGAAATACTTTCCCCAACAGCATATTATATTCCCAAAATTCCGTCAAGGGGGGAGGCTAACTTATAAAGGGCTGCACCTAAAACTGCGATTTTGGGGTCACTTCCGGCTTTGATCACACGCTAAAAATGTTTGATCAAATCTCTACAAACGATTTCACATTATATGGCACCATTTTTGTCCCGAAATTCCGTCAAGGATAGGGTTAACTTTTAGGGGTGTGAACCTAAAAATATCGATTTTGGGTCACTTCCGGGTTTGATCAAACGCTAAAAATGGTTGATCAAATCTCTATAAACGATTTCACGTTAGATAGCATCATTTTTGTCCCGAAATTCCGTCAAGGGGGGAGGGCTAACTTTTAGAGGTCCGCTGATAAAAATATCGATTTTGGCCGCATTTCCGGGTTTGATCAAACGCTAAAAATGTTTGATCAAATCTCTACAAACGATTTCACGTTAGATGTTACAATTTTTGTCCCAAAATTCAGTCAAGGGGAGACTAACTTTTAGGGGTCCGCTGCTAAAAATATTGATTTTGGGCGCATTTCCGTGTTTGATAAACGCTAAAAGTGGTTGATCAAAACTCTACAAACAATTTCACGTTATATGGCACCATTTTCGTCCTGAAATTCAGCCAAGTGGAGACTAACTTTTAGGGGTCCGCTGCTAAAAATATCGATTTTGGGCGCATTTCCGGGTTTGATCAAACGCTAAAAATGGTTGATCAAATAATTACAAACAATTTCATGTTAAATGACAGCATTTTTGTCCCGAAATTCCGCCAAGGGGGGCTAACTTTTAGGGGTCCGCTGTTAAAAATATCGATTTTAGGCGCATTTCCGGGTTTGATCAAACGCTAAAAATGGTTGATCAAATCTCTACATACGATTTCACGTTAGAGGGCACCATTTTTGTCCCGAAATTCCGTCAAGTGGGAGGGGAGGATAACTTTTAGGGTTCCGCTGCTAAAAATATCGATTTTGGGCACATTTCCCGGTTTGATCAAACGCTAAAAGTGGTTGATGTAATTTCTACAAACCATGTCACATTAGATGACGCCATTTTTGTCCCGAAATTCCTTCAAGGGGGGGGGGGGATAACTTTTAGGGGTTCGCTGCCAAAAATATCGATTTTGGCCGCATTTCCGGGTTCGATCAAACGCTAAAAATGGTTGATCAAATCTCTACAAACGATTTCACGTCAGATGGCATCATTTTTGTCCGGAAACTCCGTCAAGTGGGCTAACTTTTAGGGGTCCGCTGCTAAAAGTATCAATTTTAGGCGCATTTCCGGGTTTGATCAAACGCTAAAAAGGGTTGATCAAATCTGTACAAACGATTTCACGTTAGATGGCATCATTTTTGTCCGGAAATTCCGTCAAGGGGGGCTCAATTTTACGGGTCCGCTGCTAAAACTATCGATATTGAGCGCATTTCCGGGTTTGATCTCTCCCTAAAAATGGTTGATCAAATCTCTACATACGATTTCACGTTAGATGGCTCCATTTTTGTCCCGAAATTCCGTCAAGGGAGGGGCTAACTTTTAGGCGTCCGCTGCTAAATATATCGATTTTAGGCGCATTTCCGGGTTCGATCAAATGCTAAAAATGGTTGATCAAATCTCTACAAACGATCTCACGTTAGATGGCACCATTTTTGTCCCGAAATTCCGTCAAGGGAGGCTATCTTTTAGGGGTCCGCTGTTAAAAATATCGCTTTTAGGCTTATTTCCGGGTTTGATCAAACGCTAAAAATGGTTGATCAAATCTCTACAAACGATTTCACGTTAGATGGCACCATTTTTGTCCCGAAAGTCCGTCAAGGGGGGGCTAACTTTTAGGGGCGTGAACCTAAAAATATCGATTTTGGGGGCATTTCCGGGTTTGATCAAACGCTAAAAATGGTTGATCAAATCTCTACAGACGATTTCTGATAAGGATCGCTAATTTTTTTTTAGTTTTGCCCATTTTGAAATATCCTAAAAGTTAGCCCCCCCCCCCCCCTGGTCCTTTTAAATCATAACTCGTGAAATAAAGTTGATCAAACGATGAAAATTGTTGATCAAATCTGATCAAACGATGATCAAACGAAATGCATATGTCACTTTCTTATTTTCCGTCATGGGGGGGCTAACTTTTAGGCGGTAGGGAAGCGCCTTATCAGAATGAATCTATATCCAAAATGTAAAGCAAATCGGATATTTCTATCAAGAGTTATCGCGTTACATACATACAGAACCTGCGGACACATTAGCTCTTGGGCTTTGATAGTCTGTGAGCTAAAAACGAATTTTTTTTTTTGGGGGGGGGGGAGTAACATAAGCGAATCACCCCTCATTTATCATTAAAAGCTTGTTTAAAGATCTTTAAAAATGATAGAAATAGAACAGTTCTATCATTTTTACTCTTTCCTTATGAGCACAACCTGGTTTTCGCATGCAAAGATGGAATTTTGTAAAAATGCTTTCAACAGATACGTAACTGAAGTCACTGCAACGTTGTAATATTATTAGAATGTATTTCTAAATGAATGCATTCATTTGAAGGCCTTTTTCGTTAGATCGCCACAGGTGATAAATAGTCCAATATTCTTTGCAACTCGTACGACTGCTTATAGGAGTTGAAATAAAATGGAATTGATTATGTGACCTTAATCCTGCAATGCTCGCGCGGCATCCCACAGACGCCAGGGACGTTTCTTTTTTAACCCAGCAGGACGGGCGCGGGGTGTTTTGACACCCCACGCTCGAATATATTCGTCTGCTGTCGTTGAGTACTTTTAATTTATTGTTTATTAATTTTCAAAATCAACTATAATTTAACATTTCAGTTATCATTTTTCGCGAGAAGAGTGTAATTATCATGAATTTCACTAACAGACAGAATTCTAAAGTGTTTTTTCGTATTGATGCCATTTAATATGTTTGGGGTGTGCTGACACCCCATGCCCGTTCTCGTGTTACTTTTCGTGACGTCCGTCCTCGCGGGTTAATTAAACTAAACTTTGCACATAACTTCGCAATAACCTTTGCATTTATAAATTTGAATTGAATGACCTAAACATATATTAGTACAGCAAAAATATACCTGGCGTCTATCAGATGCAGCGCGACATTTAACGTAACAATACGCCACGCGAGCACTGCAGGGTTAAGGGGATTCTTCACTCACTTGAAAACACCTACTCCATAATGTTAATCCATTGGGCAGGTTATTTTCGAGTATCTCGTTTAAATTTGAATATTTTTAAACGATTTTTTTGCATAGGATATCTGAGCTCGATCTTTAATATGACTATTTTTTACATTTTCGATTTTGGTTGCAGATTTTTTTTAAAGTACTTTCAGTTTTGAAACCGGTTCTGAAAGTGAAAGTACCTTTATTAAAAAAATCTGCAACCGAAATCGAAAAAGTAAAAAAATAGCCCTATTAAAGATTGATCTCAGTTATCCTATCCAAAAGAAAAAATCGTTTAAAAATATTAAAATTTAAACGAGAAATTCGAAAACAACCTGCCCATTGATTTAACATTACGGAACAGGTGTTTTCAAGTGGATGAAGAATCCCCTTAAACGCTCGTCAAAATAGACCAAATTGCTGTGAAACTACAACTATGAAACTTTTTAAAGTCAAAATCTTCAGTTTATTGGTTAATCTTCAGGTTTACAATCTTTAGTTAATTGATGTAATGGCGCTTCTATTAAAGAGCATAAGCAGTTTTCGATTGTAGACATAAACATTTTGTATATACACCATCCCCTACAATATATTTTCAATAGAAAGCAATTTGTCTTAAAGCTTGAAAAAGATTCGAACTTATCCGAAAACTTCCTAGTTGCAGAAATAAGCATGCATGTTCGAAGGTAAATGAAATTTTTTTTCAAGGTTTAATTAAATTTTAAACTTTAACTGACCAAAATTAAGTTCAGACATCTTAATTTTTACACTAACTTATTAATATAAAATTGATAAACAAATAGGAATACAGAAGAGAAATGTATTTTTTTTTTTTTTTTTTTTTTTTTTTTTGCTGCAGCAATGCAATGTTCTCAGGGAATTTTTTTTATTTTTTACACTTTAACTCTGAAGTTTAATAAATTGCTTCACATTTCACGTTTAGAGCCGTTGCACTTTTCCCCCATTAAATATATCTGCATTTACCTTCGAAAGTTTTTCTTTAAAATCTCGGCGATTGCAATTCAGGAACTAGGTTTCTGAATAGTAATTTTTTAAAGTTTATTTTAAAAGTGGAGCAAGATAATTTCGTTAAAAAAAAGAGTTAAATCTTATTGTAAAAGAGCGTACAATTTACGCCACTCACAAATAAATGTAATTTAATATCGTCTATGCTAAATTGGGTCTTTTAAATATGTTGGTTTTGAAAGGTAGTTTGAATAGAATTATTTCTTAAGTTTCTTAATAAGCTCAATCATAATTTCATCATAAATATCTCCACTGTCTAAATTAGGAAGTACACTGATGTCCAAAAATTAAGCCACAGTGACTGGATGCCTTCGATTATAAACAGTTCGTCGAATATCTACTGAAATTCTAGACGTATTGTCTTTGAACTTAGAGGATGAGTCGAGGGAACAATTAGGGGCCAACAATAAATGTAATAGTAAAATATTTGCGATTACCTATGTAACAGAAAATGCTATAGTTGTAAATGACTATGTGTGTCCTGATAAACTTAGTACGTGTCAGCATAGCACGCATATTCGTGAAATTAAAAAAAAATTTGTTTATAGTATATGGCATTTTCGACAAAATTTAACGCCTCTCTTAAAACTTTAAAACAGAAGCAACAGTAGGGGAAAGTAGGGTAATGACGCTCACTTAAGGGAAAACATAAATAGCTAGTCAAATTTACACAAAAAATCCATATTTTATTAATGAAGTATGTAACTCCAAAGCGTAAGGAACAGTTTGCAATCAACTAATTTGCATAAAAGTTTTAACCCCTTGAGAACGAGCGACCGGTATTCTTGCCGCGTAAGGTGCTCAGAATCAGTGATTATTCTCACCAGTAAATTTTTATTGTAAATTTTGCCTTATTTAATCCGAGCATTTTCCCGATTCAATGAGGTAAAATTTTCTGTTTTAAAAGATAAAAAATTCTGTAAAAACGCTCGTCCCGAAAGGGTTAAGAATTTTTTTTTTATCGTTTTATTTAATTAACAATGGATTTAGCGGTCATGTCCGACAGGGTAGGGTATTTGCGCTCAAAATTTGAATACAAGATTTAAATTGGCGTTATTTATAGCTGTCTTAACAAAGCACTACTAAAATAAATACAAGCATGAACGTACAGCTAAATGTATATATTTTGTAGAAATAATGAGTAAATGAACGCTTGAAAATAAGAGTGTACACTTACCTTCGAGTTACATGTTGTAGAATTTTATTATAAAACAACTTCAAACTAATAACGTGAGGACATAAAAATACTTTCCTGCCGACGGTCACAATATCCTTACTGGGAACTTACGATGAAGATCACTAGGTGGCGGTACCGATCCCACGTTTTCAATTCTATTCTCTTTAAAGATATTTGTGTGACCGGGATTGCCCGCTGAGCGTCTTTACCCTACTTTCACATATACTCCAATTAAAATATGAATAGAATATTTGCGATGAAATAATGTTTAACTGCCCACGAGTGAAATATTACAAAATTTTTATTTTATAATTGGTAAACAGGTATTTAGGTATTTAGGGCAAGTTATATAAAAAAGTCCAGTCAAATATTGCGAAAATTCAGAAAAACAAGTGTGATATAGTTGCTTTCTAAAAGCAGTTTTATAATAATGGATTAATGGTAATAATGGATTTTCCATAATTCGTCAATCGGCTGGCTGTATCTTTCTAATTATTCACACTATTTCACTGAACTTTTTATGTTTTCTACCAAAGCTCACTACCAAATTATAAAATAAAAATTCTGAAATCTTGCATGCCCAGTAAAAGTTTCATTCAAATGTCCATATCTCACGAAATATTCAATCCATCTGTACAGTAGGGCCCCACCAGTGGCCGAGAGGTTCTGCTCTCGAAGCTGGTAGACGGGAGGTGCTGGGTTCGATCCCAATCGCACCCGTCGGCCTAATCGTTCGGAGTTTTCGTGGTTTTCTTCGAGCCGTGGATCTTCCATGCGTTAATACGGATTAGGTTCCCTTAGAAAGACCCCCACGGAGGGCACTCCCCCCGGGCCTATATCCCTCGTGCAGATAATTGGCCGCCAAAAAATCAACCCAACCCATCTGTACAGTATATAGTCCAGGCAGTAGGGGATTTTACCTGGCAAAATTAATGGTAGTTCTGGAAATTGGCTTACTTTGTTTTTTGGGTCTCTGAATCCGAATTTGTAACTTCAAACCAAAATTTCTCCCGGCAACTCCCCCAAATTTTGGTAAAATGCACCCCAAAAAGGTTTTTATTAAAAAAAAATAATTTTTTTTATTGTTTAGGGGAAAAGTATCTAGAAATTCAGAAAGTAGACAAAATTTTCGACAAATAAGCATGGCATTATGACGTAGGATGAAGGGGGGGGGGGGGATCTGCCTCAGAACATGCGCCGCGGTGCTGCGTGGACTAAGTTGCACAATTCCACTTAACCACTCACATCGTTTACATTCGCCCTCTCGTCTCCCCTCCGAACTTTCCCTATAAGGTTTACTTTAAGTTTTTGGGTCGCTGAATCCGCCCAAAATCCCCCCCCCCCGCAATCCCCCCAAAAATAATTGTTTTTAAATAAAAATTTTTATTGTTTTAGGGGTAACCGCCCGCTGTTCTCAAAAACCAATTTTTTTCACAAAAATCAATTTTTTGGAGGTTTGACAGGGGAAAATTTGGTGGGAAGTTACAAATTCGGATTCAGCGACCCAAAAAACATAAAGTGAGTCGAAATCCAGAACTAGCATTAATTTTGCCAGGTAAAATCCCCTATTGCCTGGACTTGCATAACGTAGTGCGCCGCAGTGTATGTTCCGAGGCAGCCCCTCCCTCCCCGTTCATCCTACATCGTAATGTCATATATCCTGTTTGTTGCAAATTTTGTCTACTTTCTGAATTTCTACATACTTTCCCCTAAAACAATAAAAAATATAATTTAAAAACAACTTTTTTTTGGGGGGGGGAGTTGCGGCGGGTGGAATTTTTGGGGAAAGTTAAAAATTTGGATTCAGCGACCCAAAAAACTGAAAGTAAACCTTATAGGAAAAGTTCGGAGGTGAGACAGGAGTGCGAATGTAAAACTTAGTCCACGCACCACCGCGGCGCATGTTCCGAGGCAGATCCCCCCTCCCCCTTCATCCTACGTCATAATGTCATATATCTTATTTGTTGCAAATTTTGTCTACTTTCTGAATTTCTAGTCACTTTTTCTCTAAAACAATAAAAAAATTGATTTTTTTTAATAAAAACCTTTCTTGGGGTCATTTTACCAAAATTTTGTGTGTGTGTGTGTGTGTGGGGGGGGGGGGGGGTTGCCGGGGGAAATTTTGGTGGGAAGTTATTATTAAGCTGATAGAGCGACCCAAAAAACATATAGTAAGCCTTTTTCCAGAACTACCATGAATTTTGCTAGGTAGAGCCCCTATACGGTCTCTATTGCCTGGACATAGGTAAACTGGTATTTGTTTTAAACAATAGATGGCCATTCGTCAAAATTTGGAAAGAACTTTGCTTTGGAACTAGAAATGAAGACCCGATGACTCCTGAAAAAATAACGTTGTTTTACCATGGGTTTTTTTTTTGCGTGTGTGTGTGTGGGGGGGGGGGGAAATGGGGAATCTTCAAAAAACTTTAAATAGGTCAACTGGAGCATTGTGTTTTCATGTATGTTTTATTTCTGAATCGAATGTCATCACCCTCAAGGCGATACAACCCTTTTGTACAAAGTTACGGCAGGTTTTATGAATGCAAAGTCGAAAATGATCATTTAAGCAGATAGAATAGGTTTTTGCAGTAGCAACGGATGGCTATTCAAGAAAATTGAGGAACACTATCATTTTGGTACTGGAAATGAAGATCCAACAAGACTCCAAAAAAATAAAGTTCTTTTACGGTGGTTTTTGTGGGTCAATGAGGCATTTTAATACAGGAGCGGAGAATTTTAATTTTTCCCTTCTTCTATCTTTACAAGAAAAAAGTATTGGATTCGTGAAAATTTTCAATTTCCGGTTTTCGATGGATTTATACGTTTGAGGGGTCAGAGATTCTGAAAAAGATGTTTTTGCAAAATGTCTGTCTATGAGTGTGGGGCTCTGTCTGTATGCGACACAAATTTGTGGGCGCTCTTTCTCAAGAACTAATCCACGGAATTGAATAAAAATTTATATTCAGTGAGTCCCTGATAGAAATGGGTGCTCATGAGTTATGGGTGTCAATCGCTCGACAGGGGGCGCTGCTGTGCTGCCTTTTTCATTGAATTTCCGCTCGAACTCTATCTCCAGAACGAATGCACGAATTTTCATCCAACTTCAGATTCAGGTATACCTTAATATCAGTGAGTGCTGTTTATGTTTTGGTGTAAATCGCTCAACAGGTGGAGCTGCTATTGTACATTTTTCAGAATTTTCGCTCTAGCTCTATCTCCAGAACGAATGCACGACTTTTTAGCAAACTTCAAATTCAGGTCTACTTTGATAGGGATGGGTGCTCAATGGATGTGCTATTTAAATGATTTAATTAAGGTGATTTATAAAGAAAGTTTTGTGATGGCCACAGCATACTAGTTTTAAATCAGATCAAGTGGGGGCATCGTTTATATATTTTATAAATCTGAATCGAATGACACCCTCCGTCAATCGGTATGCCCATTCATTACAAAGTTAGGGTAGGTTTTATGAGTACAAAGTTGAAAATGATACTTTATTATTGAACAAAGTTTTGTCCCATTTATTTTACTTTCAAAACGTGTTCTTTAGATATCCTATCCAATGGTCTCAAACTTATTAAATGTCTTCAAATAGCAATAATAAAAATCATCCGGGCCTTCTTCAAGATCATTCAAGTTGTCAAAATCCCTGTATTCATAATTTTGTATTCATTAAACCTGCTTACCATTTTATCAACTTACGGAGGGTGTCATTCGATGCAGAATAAAAAAAATACATAAAAGATACCCCACATGATCTCATTAAAAAAAGTTTTATTCTCCTCCCCTCAGAGTTAAAATGACCCCCAACCCAAAAAAAACGAAAACACTGTAAAACAACTTTATATTTGGAGAGTCATCGGATCTTCTGCGTCTAGATTTGGTCTAGAGCAGTGGTTCCCAACCTTTTTTTGGCCGCGCCCCACCAAAGCATCGCTAAAATCATGATGTCCCCACCCTCCCTTCTATATCATATAATTCTTATAAGATAAAAAATAAATCTCAATTTTCCCGGAAGGAACCCAAAATAACATTAACTCTTATAAATGATTTCTCATTCTTTAATTTATCAAAATCATATTTTTTTTTTCATTACAAGTATGTTTTCAACATAACTCTATGAATGCAATGAGGCCATTGATCTTCGCAAGTACATCTACAATTTTTTTTTTCCAACTTACCTCAAATTTTAAATTGATTTTTATCTTTGTAAAATTCCTTGAAATCCCTTTCACATTTTGTATGATATCTGATTGAATGAATACATTTTATAATGGATTTTAATACCTCATTAAGAACAAGTTATATTTGTTTATCACCGAGACTGCATGGATAACATAATTCACAAGTAACAATTCCGGATTTGCCCTTTTATCCATTTTAAGTAAATATTTTTCTTTTGCAACATACTATGATAGCGGGCTTTCTTTTCCCCATTATTATTATTTGGCCACCATGTTTTCTCAGATTTTAAATTTTAAAATGTTTATGTCATGAAGTATGTTTATATATTGTGTATGTGGCTTGTAGATGATCCATAAGAAGTTTACTTTCTACCCATTTCCTTCCGTGATGCGCAAGGGATTTGTTAATTTAATAAAAGTAGTACCACATTTAGATAATTCAACATTTTTCAGATTAAACATGTCCAAATAGTTCATTTTAGATATACCGTACATAATTTTACATGTAAAAGTTCCTAAATGGGCCTATGACACTAAGAATGGATGTAAAAGTTTTTTTTAAATAATTAGTTTTAAAAAAGTGTATTTACTAAAATAATATTAAAACCAGAAAAAATAGAATGTTTTCTTAATATATAAAAGGTGTCAAAATGTCTTATAAAAAATTAATATAATTATTTCGGTGTCAGTGTATTATAAACTTGTCAATCGGAATGTTTTGAAAATTAATTCTTATTCAGTTATTTTTAGATTTTTTTTTCATCTACTATTTCTATTTTTAGACTACTACACTACTTTTATTTTTTTAAATGGCACAACATTTCTTAAGAAATCTGAAATTACCCCCTGGAAAGTCATAATGCCCTCCTGTGGGGCGTACGCCCCACATTGGGAACCACTGGTCTAGAGGCAGAATATATAGTGTGGAAATCGGCTATCCCAGTAATACTTAAAAAGTGGTAAAATGTTCGATCCCTTAAATCCCTACGATACAATGTTTACAGAGAGTGGTTACAAACGTTAAAATTGAAGTTGTTATACATTAAAAATGTGTGTCCATGTGGAAACTTTTGGTGCGAAGCACCTTGTCTGTGGTCGTTCGAAAACAACCATATAAGTTTTTATTAACATAAGAACAAGTCATATACAAAACAAAAATATAAAAGTGCAAAAAGCTGGGGGAATGGACCTCAGACCTGGCGACCATTGGCTAACTGTGGGACCCGGCGAAGATGTTCTTGGTAGAGGTCATTAGAGAAGGAGATAGTCTCATTTACAATGATCTTTTTCATAGTCCTCAGATATGATTTTACCCTTAACGACTTGTCATTAGCCGGATCCCACGAAACAAGTGCCCCAACGACAATGGCCTCAACTACAGCTCTCTTTCCACTTCAGTAAGTTCTTCCGCTAACCTCTTGTACTTTTGAACTTTAATTCTACGAGCTTCATCGAAGGTTTCAAGGCCATTCTCGAAGGGGACCGTCACGTCGAAAATAATAATAATGTCATTACCATTACGAATCACCAGGTCAGGACAAAGATTTTCAGTACCCCAGCACACATGACCACCAAAGCAGCAGCTTTCTTAATACGACTCACATTGGCATTATGCCGCTTTTTATACAGAGTGCTATGGGTCACACAATGGTCGAGGACGTGAGGCAAGGTTTCGATTTGGGTACACCGTCGGCACTTCTTATTGACTGGCTCGGGGTAGCGGCTTGATGGCTTGTTATACCCATTCAGATTAAAGAGTCCAAGTCTAGCACGATGGATGAAGCGCCAGTCTCTAAAGTGGGTGTAAGCACCATCGGAGAAGAAATGACTAGATTCTTTTGATGCTGCAACACAAATATTTGTCTTCCCCTGGTGCTCATGATCTCTCAGTGAGGTGGTACGTAACTTCCTCTGCATGTTCCTTAATTTGGCGAAGATGGTACGTCTTTCACTGATAGATTCATCACCTGCAACAAGAGTGACATCATGGTTCTCAGAAATTTCAAACATGATTTTCAATCTCATAGCGGCCTGTCTAGCTTGAGTCCACTGCGAGGTATATCTATCGGTAGCACGGGTGTCGGGATGTTCAGCGGAGTTGAGAAAATCTTCTGGATTATTTACCTGGTGGGCTGGTATCTGAAGTCTGCATCTTCCCTCAGCTTCGCCCATGCCATATCCTTAATAATATAATCTCTTGAAGTTAAAAGTTTATACCCCCCATCAATTATTGCGATATCAGAGTCTTCTGCAGCCAACGGTACCCCAAATAAACCATCATCTCTAGAGCCATATAGGTACTCGTTGGCTGCATACAAGGGTTCTCTTAATTAGTGGTTTGACGGCATCGTCGATGCTCTGCCAATCGGTCTTTGTCAACTGATCTGTCCTCATCACAAATAAAAGAGAGGGATAGAAAAATGTCTTTAAACAGTCGAGTCTCTGCCACGGACCGAGCTTAGACTGCATGATAGTAATAGCCCTCTGCTTCAGATAGTCAATTGTGACGGTGTCCTTTGAAGGGAAGGCTCCAATTGGTTTTCCAAGGAAAACCGCAGGACAACCGTCACGGATGCAGGGGATGTTGTTTCCATCGATATTAAAAATGGTTTCTCTGCATTCAGCAGGGGGCTTATTAGAGTAGTGCATGGTGATACATTTATTTCTGTTAAATCTGAGTCCGATCTTGGTAGCTAAGTTATTAATTAGATGTAAGAGGGCCTGTAGAGATTGCTGGGATCACTGCTGGAACTCTCTTTTTGAATTTTACGTAACATGAAGTCTAGGGCGAGTATAAAAAGAACCCCGCTGAGGGGGTCACCCTGTTTGACTCCGGTAGTCGCCAAACGAGATGTCGATAAACCAGATGAGGTCTTATACTGTGTTATTGCTTCATTATATATGTTTTCTATAATCTTGACGAACTCCTCTCCCGCACCAGACATCCTGAGAGCTTCAAAAATCATCCAATGCGGGAGGGAGCCGAAAGCGTTGGATACATCTAAGGATGCAAGGAGCAGGTCTTTCTTTTGATTTTTAAATTTTCGTAGGGTCTGATTCACAACATAATTATTTTCAAAGACCCCCATCGTGTGGGAGGAACCGCTCCTGGTTGAAAGATAAGATGTTGTTTTCTTCCAGCCATTTATAGAAGCGGCTCGACAGGCAACTGGCAAACAGCTTATAGATGGTATTACCCAGGGCGATAGGCCTCCAGTTGCCCGTATCTTGTTTGTTACCTTTCTTGTAAATACAGATTGTCGTCGCCCTCTTCCAGGCCTCCGGGACAGCTTTAAACTTGAGGCAAAGAGTTGAGGCAACAGAGGAATTAAAACTGTGGCTTTAGGATCAACATATTTCAGGTGAGTTTAGGTTATACCGTCTGGACCCGGAGCCGTATTCTCACATTTTCTTAAGCGGTAATAATTTCTCTAGAAGTGAATGGATTCGTATTCATAGTCTGTGTAGCCGGATCTATTGCACGCATAAAATCAGTATTTTCTGGTTTTGGAATGGAAGCTGTTGCATAATGGTCTGCCACGACGTCCGGATCCAGACTACAAAAATCTGATTCTTCTTGGTATATGTTTCTGAGAGCCTTTTTTCAATTTTTCCTGTACAATTTTTGTAACTCTTTAGGATCTTCAATATTAACAGGCTTGTATGGACGGGCTGCCCCGTCGGTGGAAGAGGACTTAAAATTAAGCTCTTTTTTAAGTGAAATCATAAGGTCCTCGCAAAGGCTTTCAAACTCAGAAAAGTTTGGATTGTCATCGTTGAGAAGGAGGTTCAGTCTTGTTGAAAATCAGACAAGAAACCCAGGCTCGGATTGTATCTACCCGGGAATAGGAATGCCAGCGCCTGTACCACCGAGGTCAAGGTCGTCTGCATCATCTTCCGCGATGATTTCCTCGCCATCCATTTCAAAGTCATCATCACCAATGTGATCATTCAGAACGTCCAGTGACTCGTTTCATTCTCACTTGCCTCTTCATCAGCTGACTGGTGTTCACCATTGGCAGTCTCATCAATCACAGGATTATTACTGCCCCCGACATTAACTTGTATTATAGGGTGACCCTGACGATTATCAGTATCCATGTCAAACTATGCTGAAATCCAAAGAGCCGATTACAATGACATCTGCAAGATATTTTCTAAAACTCCAACACGATTTTGTCTAGACGCAGTATTTACAGCGTCTAGAAAATATATAGTATGAAAATCGGCTATCCGAGTAATACTTAAAAAAGTGGTAAAATGTTGGATCCCTTAAATATTAAACGATGCTGAAATGCAAAGAGCCAATCACAGTGACATCTGCAAGATATTTTCTAAAACTCCAACACGATTTGGTCTAGACGCAGTAATATTTTTATTACTGCCACCATTTTACCACTTTTTTAAGTATTACTGGGGTAGCCGATTTCCACACTATATATTCTAGACGCTGTAATTACTGCATCTAGACCAAATCGTGTTGGAGGTTTAGAAAATATCTTGCAGATGTCACTGTGATTGGCTCTTTGGATTTCAGTATCGTATGATAGTTAAGGGATCCAACATTTTACCATTTTTTTAAAATTTTACTCTATTTTAAGTATTTTCTATTTTACTATAACTCCAAGAATATAAAAGCGATGGAGTGACTATTCAGTGAAAGCTATATATCTTTAACAGTGTGCAGCACCTAGAATAAGTAGTGTGGAAATCTTTTATCCAAAGAGCGCTAAAAAGTTGCATCCTTTAAATGTGCAATGATGGTGAAATCCAAAGAGCCGATCGCAACGATATGCGTTAAATTTCAGTGTAAAAATAGCATTATTACAGTGTCTAAACCAAATAGTGTTAGAGGTTTAAAAAATATCTTCCAGATGTCGCTGTGATCGGCTCTTTGGATATCAGCGTCGTTTGATATTTAAGGGATATTTAAGAAATGTTTATTTTACCACTTTTTTAAGTATTACACGGATAGCCGATTTCCACACTATATATTGTAGACTCTGCAATGAAGGATATTCCAAATATGGGTTCGAGGCTGAAAAAAGTCACGTGATACCGGTAATTTACACAAGGAACTTCGAACTGATAAGAAGGGAAGATGCTACTGCTTTGCCTGATGAACTGTTTTATTGGCTAGCGGGGATTTACATTACACGTCTACGGAGCCTTTCTTTCTATACGCTAGAAGTTTTTACCTTGACCATGTGATCAAAACGCGGATGGAATATCATCCATTTCTAACTGATAAGAAGGGAGGCTACTACTGCTTTCCTCATGAACTATTTCATTGGCTGGCGAGGATTTACATTACGTCTACAGAGCCTTTCTTTCTTTACGCTAGAAGTTTTTACCTTGACCACGTGATCATAACGTAGATGGAATATCTTCCATTACTGCGTCTAGAAAAAATCGTGTTGTAGTTTTAGAAAATATCTTGCAAATGTCACTGTGATCGGTTTTTTGAATTTCAGCATCGTTTGATATTTAAGGGATCCAACATTTTAGCACATTTTTAAGTATTGCTGGGATAGCCGATTTCCACACTATATATTCTAGACTCTGCAATTACTGCGTCTAGAAAAAATCGTGTTGGAGTTTTAGAAAATATCTTGCAGATGT
Source organism: Maratus speciosus (assembly GCA_963932465.1). Lineage (NCBI taxonomy): Eukaryota > Metazoa > Arthropoda > Arachnida > Araneae > Salticidae > Maratus > Maratus speciosus. Next base: position 107,098 of record CAWVRF010000690.1, read on the forward strand.
CACTGTGATCGGCTCTTTGGATTTCAGCATCGTTTGATAGTTAAGGGATCCAACATTTTACCATTTTTTGAAGTTTTACTCTTTTTTAAGTACTTTCTATTTTAGTATAACTCCAAGAATATAAAAGCGGTGGAGTGGCTATTCAGTGAATCTTTAACAGTGTGCAGCACCTAGAATAAGTAGTGTGGAAAACTGTTATCCATAGAGCGCTGAAAAGTTGCATCCTTTAAATGTGCAATGATGCTGAAATCCAAAGAGCTGATCGCAGCGATATACATTAAATTTCAGTGTAAACATCGCATTATTACAGAGTTTAGACTAAATCGTCATGGAGTTTTAGAAAATATCTTACAGATATCACTCTGATCAATTTTTGAATTTCAGCATCGTTTGACGTTTAAGGGATCGTTTAAGGGATCCAACGTTCCCCATCGTTTAAGGGATCCAACATTTTACCACTTTTTTAAGTATTACTCGGATACCCGATTTCCACACTATATATTCGAGACGCTGTAATTACTGCGTACAGACCAAATCGTGTTGGAGCCTTAAAAAATATCTTCCAGATGTCACTGTGATCGGCTCTTTCCATTTCAGCATCGTTTGATACTTAAGGGATCCAACATTTTACCACTTTATTAAATATTACTCGGATAGCCGATTTCCACACTGTGTTCTAGCAACGCCCCCTAGATATTTGAGAAAGCCTTGACACGCATCACAAAAACGTCATACAAAGCAGGCAAAACAAAGAAAAAAGATCATTCATTGGCTCGTTGATATCCACGAGCCAATGAATGATCTTTTTTCTTTGTTTTGCCTGCTTTGTATGACGTTTTCGTGACGCGTGTCAAGGCTTTCTCAAATATCTAGGGGGCGTTGGTTCTAGACGCTGTAATTACTGCGTCTAGACCAAATCGTGTTGGAGTTTTAGAAAATATCTTGCAGATATCACTATAGACGGCTCTTTGCATTTCATCATCGTTTGATATTTAAGGGATCACATTTTACCAATTTTTTAAGTATTACTGGGATAGCCGATTTCCACACTATATATTCTAGACGCTGTAGTTACTGCGTCTAGAGCAAATCGTGTTAGAGTTTTAGAAAATATCTTGCAGATGTCACTGTGATCGGCTCTTTGGATTTCAGCATCGTTTGGATTTCAGCATCGTTCCTGCGGTTTTCCTTTGAAAACCAGGAGACCCTTTGGAGCCTTCCTCCCAAAGGACACCGTCACAATTGACACTCTGAAGCAGAGGGCTATTACTATCATGGAGTCGAAGCTCGGCCCGTGGCAGAGACTCGACTGTTTAAAGACATTTTTCTATACCTCTCTTTTATTTATGATGAGGACAGATCATCTAACGAAGACCGATTGACAGAGCATCGACGATGTCGTCAAACCACTAATTAAGCGAACCCTTCGATTACCTCCCAATTTAATCAACGAGTACCTATATGGCTATATAATCAAAGAGTATCCTATATGGCTATAGAGATCATGGTTTATTTTGGGTACTGGGCTGCAGATTTGGGGCTGCAGAAGACACTGATATTGCAATAATTGATTGGGGGGTATAAACTTTTAACATCGAGAGATTATATTATTAAGGATATGGAATGGGCGGAGCTGAGGGAAGATGCAGACTTCAGATACTAGTCCACCAGTGTAAATAATCCAGAAGATTTTCTCAACTCCATTGAACATCACGACACCCGTGCTACCAATAGATATACCTCGTAGTGGACTCGAGCTAGACAGGCCACTAAGAGATTGAAAATCAAGTGGGAAATTTCTGAGAACCATGATGTCACTCTTGTTGAAGGTGATGAATCTATCAGTGAAAGACGTACCATCTTCGGCAAATTAAGGAACATACAGAGGAAGTTACGTACCACCTCACTGAGAGATCATAAGCACCAGGGGAAGACAAATACTTGTGTTGTAGCATCGAAGGAATCTAGTCATTTCTTCTGCGATGGCGCTTACACCCACTTTAGAGATTGGCGTTTCATCCATCGTGCTAGTCTTGGACTCTTTAATCTGAATGGGTATAACAAGCCATCAAGACGCTACCTTGAGCCAGTCAATAAGAAGTGCTGGCGGTGTACCCAAATCGAAACCTTGCCTCACGTCCTCGACCATTGATTGACCCATAGTACTCTTTATAAAAAGCGGCATAATGCCATTGTGAGTCGTATTAAGAAAGCTGCTGCTAATAGGTGGGTCATCATGGGAGAGGATCGTAAGCTGGGTACTGAAAATCTTCGTCCTGACCTTGTGATCCGTAATGGTAATGACATTATTATTTTCGACGTGACGGTCCCCTTCGAGAATGGCCTTAAAGCCTTCGATGAAGCTCGTAGAATTAAAGTTGAAAAGTACAAGAGGTTAGCGGAAGAACTTACTGAAGGTGGAAAGAGAGCTGTAGTTGAGGCCATTGTCGTTGGGGCACTTGGTTCGTGGGATCCGGCTAACGACCAGTCGTTAAGAAGAATCTGTGCGAAATCATATCTGATTACTATGAAAAAGATCATTGTAAGTGAGACGATCTCCTTCTGTAATGACGTCTACCAAGAACATATTCGCCGGGTCCCACAGTTAGCCAACGGTCGCCAGGTCTGAGGCCCATTCTCCCAGCTTTTTGCACTTTGTTTTATATTTTTGTCTAATATATATTTTACTGTATTTTAAATAATGTTATTGACTTGTTGTTATGTTATTAAAAACTTATAAGGTTGTTTTCGAACGACCACAGACAAGGTGCTTCGCACTAAAAGTTTCCACATAGACACATATTTTTAATGTATAAAAACTTCAATTTTAACGTTTGTAGCCACTCTCTCTAAACATTGTACCGCAGAGATTTAAGGGATCCAACATTTTATCACTTTTTAAGTATTACACTTTTTAAATATTTTCTAAAACTCCAAGATTATTAAAGCGGTGGAGTGGCTATTCAGTAAAAGATATATATCTTTAACAGTGTGCAGCAACTAGAATAGGTAGTGTGGAAATCTGTGATCCATACAACGCTAAAAAGTTGCATCCTTTAAATGTTGAATATCTTATAACAGATTCGCTAATATATATACTATATAGGGGATAGAGGGGCAGCCAACACTATCCATTTTCAGTTTCTAGGACGAGGCCTAGATATTTTTGCGACCAGATTCGCTAAAATAAATAGATAGTGGGGACACGGACCCTTTCCATATTTTGTTTAAACGACGCGACCTGGGTATTTAGCTACCAGATTCGCTAATATATATACTATATAGGGGATAGAGGGGCAGTGAGCACTATCCATTTTCAGTTTCTAGGACGAGGCCTAGATATTTTTGCGACCAGATTCGCTAAAATAAATAGATAGTGGGGACACGGACCCTTTCCAGATTTTGTTTAAACGACGAGACCTGGGTATTTTAGCTACCAGATTCACTAATATATATACTATATAGGGGATAGAGGGGCAGCGAACATTATCCATTTTCAGTTTCTAAGACTACGCTTAGATATTTTTGCGATCAGATTCGCTAAAATATATTCTATATTGGGGATAGTGGGGACACGGACCCTCTCCAGTTTTTGTTTAAACGACGAGACCTGGGTATTTTAGCTACCAGATTTGCTAATATATATACTATATGGGGGATAGAGGGGCAGCGAACACTATCCATTTTCAGTTTCTAAGACGAGGCCTAGATATTTTTGCGACCAGATTCGCTAAAATATATTCTATATTGGGGATAGTGGGGACTCGGACCCTCTCCAGTTTTTGTTTAAACGACGAGACCTGGGTATTTTAGCTACCAGATTCGCTAATATATATACTATATAGGGGATAGAGGGGCAGCGAACACTATCAATTTTCAGTTTCTAGGACGAAGCAGAGATATTTTTGCTACCAGATTCGCTAAAATATATTCTATATTGGGGATAGTGGGGACACGGACCCTCTCCAGTTTTTGTTTAAACGACGAGACCTGGGTATTTTAGCTACTAGATTCGCTAAATTATATACTGTATAGGGGATAGAGGGGCAGCGAACACTATCCATTTTCAGTTTCTAGGACGAAGTATAGATATTTTTGCGACCAGATTCGCTAAAATATGTGCTATATTGGGGATAGTGGGGACACGGACCCTCTCCAGTTTTTGTTTAAACGACGAGACCTGGGTATTTTAGCTACCAGATTCGCTAATATATATACTATATAGGGGATAGAGGGGCAGTGAGCACTATCCATTTTCAGTTTCTAGGACGAGGCCTAGATAATTTTGCGACCAGATTCGCTAAAATAAATAGATAGTGGGGACACGGACCCTTTCCAGATTTTGTTTAAACGACGAGACCTGGGTATTTTAGCTACCAGATTCGCTAATATATATACTATATAGGGGATAGAGGGGCAGCGAACACTATCCATTTTCAGTTTCTAGGATGAGGCCTAGATATATTTGCGACCAGATTCGCCAAAATATATTCTATATTGGGGACAAAGGGTATCGAACCTTCTGCAGTTTATATTTCCTGGACGAGGCCTAGATATTTTAGGTCAAGAATCGCTAAAACATACTCTATATACGGAATAGACTGGCACCGAACCCCCTCCAGTTCCAATTTCTAGGAAGAGGACCAAGATATTTTAGCGACCAGAGCCTATAAAATATAGAATATATATCTCTATATAGGGAATAGACGGGCAGCGAACCCCCTCCAGTTCGAATTTCTAGGAAGATGCCTAGGATATTTTAGCAACCAGAGTCGCTAAAATATATTCTGTATAGAGGATAGATGGGCAGCGAACCATCTCTATTTTCAGTTTCTAGGATGAGGCCTAGGATATTTTAGAAACCAGAATCGCTAAAATTTACTCTATATAGGGAATAGACGGCCTGCGAACCCCTCCAATTCCAGTTTCTAGGAAGAGGCCTAGGATATTTTAGCGATCAGAATCGCTAAAATATATTTTATACAGGGGATAGAAAGGCAGCACCCTCTACAGTTTCAGTTTCTAGGATGAGGCGTAGATAATTTACCGACTGGAATCGATAAAGTATATTCTATATAAGGGATAGAGGGGCCGCGAACCCTCTCCAGTTTGTTTCCTGGACGAGGCCTAGATATTTTAGCGACCAGAATCGCTAAAATGTATTCGATATAGGGATTAGAGGGGCCGTGAATACTCTCCATTTTCAGATTCTAGGACGAGGCCGGAGATATTTTAGCGACCACAGTTGCTAAAATATATTCTATATAGGGGATAGAGGGGCAAAGAGTCCTCTCCCGTTTCTGTTTCCAGGATGAGGCCTAGATATTTTATATACCGGAATCGCTAAAGTATATTCTATATAGGGTATAGAGGGGCCGCAATCCCTCTCAGTTTATGTTTAAGTTTATGCTCAGTTTATGAACCCTCTACAGTTTTATTTTCAACGACAAGGCCTAGACATTTTAACGGGCAGCGACAACCTCCAATTCCAGTTTCCTAGAAGATGCCTAGGATATTTTAGCGACCAGAATCGCTAAAATATATTCTATATAGGGGATAGAGGGACCGCGAAACATCTCCAGTTCCAGTTTCTAAGTAAAATTTGATAGATAGGGAAAAAGTCGGAGAAAAAATCTTTCTCGAATTTTTTTTCTATATTCCAAATGCTTTGCCATAAGTCCGCCATTTTGGGCCACTTTCGATCAGAAGCGTTAAATTTTTTTTAAATAGAGGATAGAGGGGCCGCGAACCTTCTACAGTTTTATTTTCATCGTCAAGGCCTGGGCGTTTTAGCTACCTGTATCTCTAATATATATTCCATATAGGGGATAGTGTGACCGCAAACCATCTCCAGTTTCAGCTTTTAGGATGAGGTCTAGATATTTTAGCGACCAGACACCCTAAAATATATTCTATTTAGGGATTAGAAGGACCGTGAATTCTCCCCATTTTCAGATTCTAGGACGAGGCCTAGATATTTTAGCTACCAGATTCGCTAATATATATACTATATAGGGGATAGAGGGCCAGCGAACACTATCCATTTTCAGTTTCTAGGACGAAGGAGAGATATTTTTGCGACCAGATTCTCCAAAATATATTCTATATTGGGGACAGTGGGGACACGGACCCTCTCCAGTTTTTGTTTAAACGACGAGACCTGGGTATTTTAGCTACCAGATTCGCTAATATATATACTATATAGGGGATAGAGGGGAAGCGAACACTATACATTTTCAGTTTCTAGGACGAAGCAGAGATATTTTTGCGACCAGATTCGCTAAAATATATTCTATATTGGGGATAGTGGGGACACGGACCCTCTCCAGTTTTTGTTTAAACGACGAGACCTGGGTATTTTAGCTACCAGATTCGCTAATATATATACTATATAGGGGATAGAGGGGAAGCGAACACTATCCATTTTCAGTTTCTAGGACGAAGCAGAGATATATTTGCGACCAGATTCGCTAAAATATATTCTATATTGGGGACAGTGGGGACACGGACCCTCTCCAGTTTTTGTTTAAACGACGAGACCTGGGTATTTTAGCTACAAGATTCGCTAATATATATACTATATAGGGGATAAAGGGGAAGCGAACACTATACATTTTCAGTTTCTAGGACGAAGCAGAGATATTTTTGCGACCAGATTCGCTAAAATATATTCTATATTGGGGATAGTGGGGACACGGACCCTCTCCAGTTTTTGTTTAAACGGCGAGACCTGGGTATTTTAGCTACCAGATTCGCTAATATATATACTATATAGGGGATAAAGGGGAAGCGAACACTATACATTTTCAGTTTCTAGGACGAAGCAGAGATATTTTTGCGACCAGATTCGCTAAAATTATATTTAAACTTAAATTCGCTTTAAAAGCTAAGTTTAGCTAAGCTAAGTTTCAAGCTAAGTTTAGTAGTAAGTTACTTAGTACTTTAGTAGTAAGTTACTAGTTACTTTAGTACTTAGTTAGTAAGTTCAAAAGCTAAGTTTAATTCAATTCGCATTTATTTAAATTAAACTTAGATTCGCTTAAATTATATTTATATACGAGGGGATAGAGAGAGAGTGAATCCTCTCCAGTTTCAGTTTCTAGAATGAGGCGTAGATATTTTAGCGACAAAAATCGCTAAAGAATATTCTATATTAGGGATAGAGGGGCCGCGATCCCTCTCCAGTTTATTTTTATAGGACGAGGCCTAGATATTTTAGTGACCAGAATCGCTAAAATATACTCTATATAGGGATTGAACGGGCAGCGAACCCCCTCCAGTTCAAGTTTCTAGGAAGATGCCTATGACATTTTATCGACCAGAACCGCTAACATATATTCTATATACGGGTTAGAGGGACCGCGAACCCCTGCAGTTTCAGTTTTTAGGACAGGGCTTAGATATTTTAGCCACCAGAATCACTAAAATATATTTTAAAGCGGATAGGGGGACCGCGAATCCTCTCCAGATTATGTTTCCAGGACGAGGCGTAGATATTTTAGCGTGGAGAATTGCTAAAATATGCTCTATCTTGGGAATAGACGGGCAGAGAACCCCCTCCAGTTCCAGTTTGTATGAAAAAACCTAGGATATATTACCTACCAGAGTCGCTAAAATATATTCAATATAGGGTATAGAGTGGCAGCAAACCCTGTCCAATTTCAGTTTCTAGGATGAGGCCTAGATATTTTAAAGACCGAAATCGCTAAAATATACAGTAGAACCTCGATTATCCGAAGTAATTGGAACCGACCCCCTTTCGGAAAATCGAAATTTTCGGATAATCGAGAATGCTTCAATTTTAAGATTGATGGGTAATATATGCACTATTTCTTATTGGAGTAACAAGTGCTTAGTAAAAATAAAGCAATAGCAAAATGGACACAAGAATAAATTACCTGAGCTTTAATTTTGAAATTAAGTACCTTTTTCATTTTTCACAAGGGTTTGAAACAATGTTTTGTTTGTCGCAGTTTCGATTGTCTTTGCTTTGAAGCTCTATCACGAGGTTTTTAAGTATTAAATATTCACCAGTATCAGTCTTACTGCTGCTCCAGCCAAGCCAAATCTTTTGCAAAACATTCAAAAGCTTCAGAATTGCTAATTTGTTCGTTTTTTTCGTTCGCTCCACTCCGCAGCTTACGAGAGCTCAAATTAAATTCAAAGGAATCCTAAGAAAGGGGATCGAAAATATTTAAATGTACTCGTGGTTCGGAAAAGACTGCTTGCACACGAGGAATATCATAATCTTTAAAAAAAAAAAAAAAAAGCAATTTAACAAATTACAACGACCATTTTGAAAATGATTTTTTCAAAAACTAAAATTTAAGACATAAAAATCGCACGGAGTTGATCATACATTACGTACGACATGAATTAAACATTAATAGTGTTATTACACATAAAAATTGGAAGCGACAGATTTCCTGACATTTACGTATTATCCACCTAAACTTACGTATTATCCAAGCATTTCATTGGCTGTTTGGGAAAAGACTTTTCCATCGTCAGATTTCCAAGAAATCTGACGACCCATTTTAAATGAAATTTCATTCTTAAACTTCTAAACCTCCCACAATATTACTTTTTACTTCGTCGTATAGAGAAAGAAATGTACTTTTAAATGCAGTTTGTTTGAAAGCTGTATCTCAATTTGTTTCTGAGTTGTTAATTTTTTTTTTTGTGGTTTTTATTACTTTTTTGTAATAGTGGCAACAGAAGTATCCATCTCTGTTGAAAGTAAAGGTTAGTATATAGACCAATCAGAAAGCGAATAAAATGCGGATTCGACCAATAAAAAATTTCAGATATGCTTTTGATTTCCTACCCTGACGAGGACAATAACCATTTTTCCAAATGGTTAAAAAAAGCTTTTAAAATGGATTTTGACCACAAGAAATGTGATAGTAAAAACAAAAAAAGGTTTAAAAATGGATTTCGGTTAATCGAGAGTTTCGGTCAAAAGAGTTTCGGATAAAAGAGGTTCTACTGTATTCTAAAAAGGGTATAGAGGGGCCGCGAATTCTCACCATTTTTAGATTCTAGGATGAGGCCTAGATATTTTAGAGACCAGAAATGCTAAAATATATTCTAAATAGGGTATAGAGGCGCCGCGAATTCTCTCCATTTTCAGATTCTAGGACGAGGCCTAGATATTTTTGAGACTAGAATTGTAAATATATATTCTACATAGGGAATAGTGGGGCCGAGATCCCTCTACAGTTTCAGTTTCAACGACGAGGCGTGGGTATTTTGGCTACCAAAATCGGTAAAATATATGCTATATAGGGGCTAGAGGGGCAACGAACCCCCTCCAGTTCCATTTTCTAGGAAGAGACCTAAGATATTTTAGCGACCAGAATCTCTAAAATATATTCTCTATAGGGAATAGATGGGCAGCAAAATCCCTCCATTTCGAATTTCTACGAAGATGCCTAGGATATTTTAGCGACAAGAATCGCTAAAATATATTTTATATATTTTAGCGATTAGAGTATATATATATAGGTATTAGAGGGTCCGCGAATCCTCTCCAGTTTCAGTTTCATGGACGAGGCCTAGATATATTTTAGAGACTAGAATCGCAAAAATATATTCCATATAGGGGATAGACTGACCGCGAACCCCCTCCAGTTACAGTTTCTAGGATGAGGCGTAGATATTTTAGCGGCCGAAATCGCTAAAGTATAATCTATATAGGGAATAGAGGGGCCGCGAACTCTTTCCAGTTTATGTTTCCAGGACGAGGCCTAGATATATTAGCGTTGAGAATCGCTAAAATATACTCTATGTTGGGAATAGACGGGCAGCGAATCGTTCTAGTTCAGTTTCTACGAAGAGGCCTACGATATTTTGGCGACTAGAGTCGCTAAAATATATTCTATATAAGTGATAGAGGGGCAGAGAACCCTCTCCGGTTTCAACTTCTCGGATGAGGCGTAGATATTTTAGCGACAAGAATCGCTTAAGTATATTCCATATAGGCGATAGTGGGGCCGCGAAGGCTCTCCAGTTTCAGTTTCTCGGACTAGGCAAAGATGTTTTTGCCTCCAGATTCTCTAAATTATACCCTATATTGGGTTAAAGGGGCACGAAACCTCTCCAGTTTCAGTTTCTAGAACGAGGTCTAGGATACTTTACCAACAGAGTCGCTAAAATATATTCTATATAGGGGATAAAGGCGCTGCGAACCCTCTCCAGTTTCAGTTTCTAGGATGAGGCCTAGATATTTTAGCGACCGGAATCGCTAAAGTATAGGGGATAGATGGGCCGCGAACCCTCTAGAGTTTATGTTTCCAGTACTAGGTCTAGATATTTTAGAGACAAGAGTCGCTAAAATATATTCTATATAGGGGATAGTGGGGCAGTGAACCTTCTCGGGTTTCATTTTCTAGGATGAGGCGTAGATATTTTAGCGACGAGAATCGCTAAAGTATATTCTATACAGGGGATAGAGGGACCACGAATCGTCTCCAGTTCCAGTTTCTAAGGTAAAATTGATAGATAACGAACAAGTCAGAGAAAATCACTTTCTGGAAATTTTTTCCTATATTCCAAATGCTTGGCCATAAGTCCGCCCAATTTTTGGCCACTTTCGACCAGAATCGCTAAAATATATTTAAAATAGAGGATAGAGGGGCCGCAAACCCTCTCCATTTCCAGTTCTCGGACAAGGCCAAGATATTTTTGCGACCAGTTTCTCTAAAATATATTCTATGTTGGGGATAGAAGGGCCACGGACCCTGTCCAGTTTCAGTTTTTAGTACGATGCCTAGATATTTTAGCGACAAGAATCGCTAAAATATATTCTATATAGGGATTTGAGGGTCCGCGAATCCTCTCCAGTTTCAGTTTCATGGACGAGGCCTAGAAATATTTTAGAGACTAGAATCGCTAAAATATAATCTGCATACGGAATAGACGGGCAGCGAACCCCCTCCAGTTCCATTTTCTACGTAGAGGCCTAAGATATTTTAGCGACCAGAGTCTCTAAAATATATTCTATATAGGGTATAGATGGGCAGCGAAACCCCTCCATTTCGAATTTCTAGGAAGATGTCTAGAATATTTTAGCGACAAGAGTCGCTAAAATATATTCTATACCGGGGATAGAGGGGCCGCGAACCCTCTCTAATTTATGTTTCCAGAACGAGGACAAGATATTCTAGCGACCAGAATCGTTAATATAAATTCTATATAGGGAATGGAAGGACCGCGAACCCTCTCTAGTTTTAGTTTCATCGACGAGGCCATGGCATTTTAGCTACAAGAATCGCTTCTACATTCTATATAGGGGATTTCGTGGCAGCGAACACTCTCCATTTTGAGTTTCTAGGACGAGTCCTAGATATTTTAGCGACGAGAATTGCCAAAATATATTCTACATTGGGGATAGACGGGCCGCGAACCCTCTCTAATTTATGTTTCCAGAACGAGGACTAGATATTTTAGCGACCAGAATCGTTAATATAAATTCTATATAGGGAATGGAAGGACCACGAACCCTCTCCAGTTTCAGTTTTTAGTACGATGCCTAGATATTTTGGCGGCAAGAATCGCTAAAATATATTCTATATAGGGATTAGAGGGTCCGCGAATCCTCTCCAGTTTCAGTTTCATGGACGAGGCCTAGAAATATTTTAGAGACTAGAATCGCAAAAATATATTCTGTATAGGGGAGAGACTGACCGCGAACCCTCTCCAGTTTCAATTTTTAGGACGACGCCTAGATATTTTAGCGGCCCAAATCGCTAATGAATATTCTACATTGGGATAGAGTGGCCGCGCTCCTCTCCAGTTACAGTTTCTTGGATGAGGCGTAGATATTTTAGCGGCCGGAATCGGTAAAGTATAATCTAGATAGGGAATAGAGGGGCCGCGAACTCTCTCCAATTTATGTTTCCAGGACGAGTCCTAGATATATTAGCGTGGAGAATCGCTAAAATATACTCTATGTTGGGAATAGACGGGCAGCGAATCCCTCTAGTTCCAGTTTCTAGGAAGAGGGGTTTCTAGGCCTAGGATATTTTAGCGACTAGAGTCGCTAAAATATATTCAATATAGGGGATAGAGGGGCAGCACACCAGATTCTCTAAAATATATTCTATGTTGGGGATAGAAGGGCCACGGACTCTCTCTAGATTTAGTTTCTTCGACGAGGCCAGGGCATTTTAGCTACCAGAATCGCCTATATATATTCGATATTGGGGATAAAGGTGCCGCGAACACTCTCCAGTTTATATTTCCAGGATGCATCCTAGATATTTTAGCGTCGATAATCGCTAAAATATAATCTGTATACGGAATAGACTCTAAAATAGACCCCAATATAGGATATTTTAGCGAATCTGGTCGCAAAAATATGATGGCTTCGTCCGAGAAACTGAAACTGGAGAGTGTTTTCGGCCCCTCTATCCCATATATAGAATATACTTTGAGATTCCAGTCGCTAAAATATCTAGGCCTCATCCTAGAAACTGAAACGGGAGAGGGTTCGCTGCCCGTCTATCCCCTATATAGAATATATTTTAGTGACTCTGGTCGCTAAAATATCTTAGGCCTCTTCCTAGAAACTAGAACTGGAGGGTGTTCGCTGCCCGTCTATTCCGTATACAGATTATATTTTAGCGATTATCGACGGTAAAATATCTAGGATTCATCCTGGAAATATAAACTGGAGAGTGTTCGCGGCCCCTTTATCCCCAATATAGAATATATATAGGCGATTCTGGTAGCTAAAATGCCCTGGCCTCGTCGAAGAAACTAAAACTGCAGAGGTTCGTGGCCCTTCTATCCCCAACATAGAATATATTTTAGAGAATCTGCTCGCAAAATTATCTTGGCCTCGTCCAAGAAACTGGAAATGGACAGGGTTTGCGGCCCCTCTATCTTCTATTTTAAATATATTTTAGCGATTTTTGTCGAAAGTGGCCAAAAATTTGGCTGACTTATGGCCAAGCATTTGGAATACAGAAAAAAAATTCCAGAAAGTGATTTTCTCCGACTTTTTCGTTATCTATCAGTTTTACCTTAGAAACTGGAACTGGAGACGATTCGTGGTCCCTCTATCCCCTATATAGAATATACTTTAGAGATTCTGGTCGCTAAAATATCTACGCCTCATCCTAGAAAATGAAACCTGAGAGGGTTCTCTGCCACTCTATCCCTTATATAGAATATATTTTAGCGACTCTTGTCTCTAAAATACCTAGACCTAGTCCTGGAAACATAAACTCCGGTTCGCGGCCCATCTATCCCCTATATAGTAACTTTAGGGATTCCGGTCGCTAAAATATCTAGGCCTCATCCAAGAAACTGAAACTGGAGAGGGTTTGCAGCGTCTCTATCCCCTTTATAGAATATATTTTAGCGACTCTGTTGCTAAAATATCCTAGACCTCGACCTAGAAACTGAAACTGGAGAGGATTCGTGCCCCTTTAATCCAATATAGGGTATAATGTAGAGAATCTGGAGGCAAAAACATCTTCGCCTCGTTCGAGCAATTGAAACTGGAGGGCTTTCGCGGCACCACTATCCCCTATATAGAATATACCTAAGCGATTCTTGTCGATAAAATACCTACGCCTCATCCGAGAAACTGAAACCGGAGAGAGTTCTCTGCCACTCTATCATCTATATAGAATATATTTTAGCTACTCTGGTCTCTAAAATATCTATATCTCGTCCTGAAAACATTAACTGAAGAGAGTTCGCGTCCCCTGTATGCCCAATATAGAATATTCTTTAGCGATTCTGGTCGCTAAAATATCTTCGCCTTATCCTCCATCCACTGCTATATAGAATATACTTTAACGATTTTGGTCCGTAAAATATCTAGGCCTCATCCTAGAAACTGTTAGTGGGATAGCTGATTACCACACTGTATATTCTAGACGCAGTAATTACTCCATCTAGGCTGAATAGTGTAGCAGTTTCAGAAAATATCTTGCAGATGTCACTGTGATCGGCTCTTCTGATTTCAGCATCGTTTGATATTTAAGGGATCCAACATTTTAGCACATTTTTAAGTATTATTATGATAGCCGATTTTCGCACTATATATTCTAGACGAAGTAGTTACTGCGTCTACACCGAATAGTGTTGCAGTTTCAGAAAATATCTTGCAGAAGTCATTGTGATCGGCTCTTCTGATTTCAGCATCGTTTGATATTTAAGGGATCCAACATTTTAGCACATTTAGTGGGATAGCCGATTTCGACACTATATATTCTAGGCTATATATTACTGCGTCTAGACCGAATAGTGTTGATGTTTTAGAAAATATCTTCCAGATGTCACGGTGATCGGCTCGCTTGATTTCAGCATCGTTTGATATTTAATGGATCCAACATTTTAGCACATTTTTAAGTATTACGCGGATAGCCTATTACAACGCTATACATTCTAGATGCTGTAATTACATCGTCTAGACCAAATTGTCTTGGAGTTTTAGAAGATATCTTCCAAATGTCACTGTGATCGGCTCTTCTGATTTCAGCATCGTTTGATATTTAAGGGATCAACATTTTGGCACATTTTTAAGTATTACTATGATAGCCGATTTCCACACTATATATTCTAGACGCTGTAATTACTGTGTCTAGACATAATCGGGTTGGAGTTTTAGAAAATATCTTCCAAAAGTCACTGTGATCCGCTCTTTTGTTATCAGCATCGTTTGATATTTAAGGGATCCAACATTTTAGCACATTTAGTGGGATACACGTATGCGTGGAATAGCGGATTTCGACACTATATATTCTAGGCTATATATTACTGCGTCTAGATCAAATAGTGTTGAAGTTTTAGAAAATATCTTCCAAATGTCACTGTAATCCGCTCTCTTGTTTTCAGCATCGTTTGATATTTAAGGGATCCAACAATTTAGCACATTTTTAAGTATT
>CAWVRF010000691.1:0-16000 GCA_963932465.1 Maratus speciosus
GATCTATTGAATTAAAAGGGGGGGGGGGGAAGTCTTTCTTAGACAGCTGCATATATATATTGCCGGCGCAAATCCAATTTGGCGCCAGTGTGATCATTCACTTCGGCACCCCACCCCCCCCACGCACACACACGCAGTTAAAAGTGCTAAGCTTTTTTTTCCGCAGTTTTTAGCTCACAGGCTATCAAAGCCTGAGAGCTAATGTGCCCGCAGGTTCTGTATATATGTTACGCGATAACTCTAGATAGAAATATTCGATTTGCTTCAAATTTTGGTTATAGGTTCATTCTGATAAGGCGCTTCCCCCATCAGTTTTGGGGGTTAATTGGTTAAGTATAAAGGGAGGAACGGGGCGCTAATCCCCCCACTTAATTTAGATAGATGGGTTTTTCAAGCAGAATTATTTGATTTGATTCAAATTTGGTATTTTATTTATTTTGATAAGGCGCTTCCCTGATTAGATTTGGAGGTATATTGGTTAAGTATAAAGCGGAGGAAATGGAAGAGCTACCCCCTCCCCCTTAATTTAGCTGACTGGGTTTTTCAGGCAGAATTATCCGACTTGCTTCAAAGTTGGTATACCAGGTTTATTCTGATAAGGTGCTTCCCTGATTAGATTTGGAGGTTCATTGGTTAAGTATAAAGGGGGAAAACGGGGGGCTAATCACCCCTTATTTTATTTTTCGAGGAGCATTATTCTTTGAAATAAGAGTTTAATGTACAATTAGGGTGAATATCCTGTGAGCTCAATGCCATCAGTTTAACTGGGCACTTTTTTTTTTACTTAAATATCGGTGAATTATTCGTATGCATGCTATTCCTGATTAATTAAATATTATTTAAAGAGTCTGAAAAATAGGTAAAAGTATCCAAATTCAATACTATCTTTAAGTTACTAGTTACTTTTTGTTAATGCTCTCCACAAATCTAAAGGAGTTACTTTCTGAGACATTTCTGGATTAATTTTTGTACGGAAATGTATGAAATCGACAAGTGGTCTAATTCAAACTACTATGTAATCGAATGGCTTTTCTCATTTTTTGGCTAAGGCAGGAGATAATGTCAAAGTGGGTGTTTTGAGCCAAATTCTCGACCCGGCAGCTCGAGAAAAATATTAAACTATAGAATTACAAAGCTATTAAATATTATCAATAAATACATATTATAGTTTTTTTTTGTTTTTTGTTTTTTGTTTTTTGTAATACAGTACATAAAAAGCAATTTCATTAAATGAATTTTATGCTACAAGTCAACTTAAAAGACATCAAGTGACATTTAAACTAATAATTACCAGGATGTCTTTATTTCATAGTGTAGACAGATTGTTCTTTTTGTATGTGTAATTTAAACAAGTAAATATATATAAATATATATATATAAAACCATTAAAAACAATTACAAATTACCACAAAGAAACATAGTAAAAAATAGAATTAAAGGAATATAATGGAAATTTGTAGAACCAAGGCAGAATCCTCATGTCCTAAATACATTGGCATTACAAATAAAGCGTGTGGTTTCATCTTCGTATTAGCCAAAATAAAAGCTAAACAATACGAATTTAGGTCTACCAACACACAATAAATCCTGGAAAAATATACAAAATATAATGGAAATTTGTAGAACCAAGGCAGAATCCTCAGGTCCTAAATACATTGGCACTACAAATAAAGCGTGTGGATTCATCTTCGTATTAGCTATAAAAAAAAAAGCTAAACAATACGAATTTAGGTCTACCAACACACAATAAAACCAGGAAAAATTGAAAAAATAATTTAATTAAAAAATAAGTACGGATGTAAAGGAATTGAAAAAGAAAAATCATATTACCACTTTGAGGTCCTCTGTAACCACCAATGATCTATTTAAAAAAAAAAAAAACAGAAGGGTAAGATTATATGCAACTGTTGCCAAAAAAAGTTTTTAAAAAGATAATGGACCAAGGAGTAATAATACACAGTTTAGCCAGGTACAAACTGCAATATATTGGACCAGCTTCCTCTATAGTCCATCTAAAAATGAATTTCACTTTGATGTCCATGAAATTACTGAAGTGCCACCTGTAGAGTTTACTATTAGTAAAATAAATTGTTTTGGAATATAAAGTAATATATGTAATTAATTAAATATTTATTGTCTGAGCGAAGCGAAGGCCAATACTCAGCGAAATATTACTGTCTGGACACATTACAACTACGATGGATATTAACGCCATGTCCTACTAAAAAAAAAGCCTAATAAAAACCTTTCGTCAAGCATAACTCAAAAAATATTTGTTGGATTTCGTTTCGGATTGCACCAGAAGGTACCTATGAGGGCCGCCTACTGAATGCACCTACTATGAAAAATAGGTTCCAAACCGTTTAAAAATTATATTAAAAAAACTGATAAAAAAGCACAATTTATCTGCATACGTCACAGAAATTTCGTGTGCGTCACTTTCACCGGTTGATGTTTTCGTGGACAACTGGTTTAAACACATGGAGCAAATAAAAAAAATACACACGCAGTAATATTGAATAGATCAGTTTCAATCACGTGATCACAAACCTTGCAACAACCCGTGGCAACCAGTTTTGGTGGGCAAACAAATAATAATACTCCGTACCACGGTGACCGTTTTTAGCCTGTTGTATAAAATCTGTACAACAGGCTAAATCCGGCTAAAAACTTAGGCTAAAAGATAGTTGTCAGCCTATCGACTGGAAATTAACAGATTTTTTTAATACTCATATAACGAAATTTAGAAATTTTGTGGATGATTAAAAGAAAAGGCATGAGTGTTCATTTCTAGTTTAGGTAATCTTTCTCTGGATGTCTGTCTGTCTATCCTACAGCATGCAATTTTCTTGTAAAGGATGATACTATTATGCAGTAAAACCTCCATAACGGACACACCCGATTAGTGGACACCTCTATTTAGCGGGCATTTTTTCCATTACCAACCCTTAAATAACTGTACATTTTTTACTCTCAGTAGCGGACACCTCCAAAAAGAGGACAAATTCTGCATTCTCGAGGTGTCCGCTATTCAGAGGTTTTACTGTATATATTATTGATAGTTATTTTACAGGGCTGCACAAAAGAATAAGAATATATGAAACGAATATAAACTAAATTCGGGATTGGTAGATCGCTGATGGTAATGTAATTTTAGGATGTTGTTACAGTCATCGGCAGCATGTTTTTAGAGTTTCGTTCATCTAAACAAACCCTACCTGCCTCACTCCTTTGTCTGTCTATCTGTCTGTCCGTCTCTCACAGAGCCCGTTCTCAGAAACTATATATGTCGGAGACTTGAAAATTTGCATACTTATAGCTGAATGCCACACATCAAACGGCAAATAATAAAATTTTGAAGAAGTCTAACATTTAACCCTCTGGGCTCTAACTTGTGTATTTTAAGCAATTTTTCTAACTGAGCCCCTAATTAAGTTGGAGACATGAAATTTTGCATACTTATAGCTGAACACCTCACATTAACAACAAATAATAAAATTTTGAAAAAGGTCTAATATTTAACCCTCTGGGCTCTAACTTATGTATTATAAGCAATTTTTCTAACTCATCCCCTAATTAAGTTGGAGACTTGAAAGTTTGCATACTTATAGCTGAACACTTGCGACAACACGATAAATCATAAAATTTTGAAAAAGTCATATTTAACCCTCCAGTCTCTAACTTCTGTATTTTAAGCAATTTTTCTAACTCAGCCCCAAATTAAGTTGGAGACACGAAATTTTGCATACTTATAGCTGAACACCTCACATCAAACGACAAATAATAAAATTTTGAAAAAGTCTAATATTTAACCCTCTGGGCTCTAACTTGTGTATTTTAAGCAATTTTTCTAACTCAGCCCCTAATTAAGTTGGAGACATGAAATTTTTCATATTTATAGCTGAACACCTCACACCAAATGAAAAATAATAAAATTTTGAAAAAGTCTAATATTTAACCCTCTGGGCTCTAACTTGCGTATTTTAAGCAATTTTTCTAACTCAGCCCCTAATCAAGTTGAAGACATGAAATTTTGCATACTTATAGCTGAACACCTCACATCAAACGACAAATAATAAAATTTTGAAAAAAGTTTAATATTTAACCCTCTGGGCGCTAACTTGTGTATCTTAAACATTTTTTTTTAACTCAGCCCCTAATTAAGCTGGAGACATGAAATTTTGCATACTTATAGCTGAACACCTCACATCAAACGACAAATAATAAAATTTTGAAAAAGTCTAATATTTAACCTCTGATATTTTGTCTCACGCAATTTTTAAATTTAAGCTGTTTTGCAATATTATTTTTTGTTCATTTTGCATAATAAGTGTAATGTGATGTAATTTCTTCTATGCAAGACTTCTAACGCAAGTTAATGAATTTATTTTGCAATATCCTTTCTCTTTTAAAATTCACATGTAAATATAGTTTTTATGGCGTAATTTCCAATAAATGCCTGCTTTTTATACCTAATTATTTAATTCTAATTTGAAGGTTTTTTTTCTGTTTATAATAGTAACGTGTAAATATTTTTTTTATTTGAAGCAAACATTATTGTTTGCGCTGTTTATACAGTTGGCAACAGTTTAAATTAATACCATTTTCTAAAATATGTAAAAAATATATGCCGAAATGCTGAATATTTGAAATTAAAATAGAAATAAAACCTCAAACTATCAGTCAAATTAAAAAAATTAATGAAATCTGCACACCGGGATCTTCTATTGAATAAAATGATCTAAAAATGATTAAACTCCCATGTATAGTTTTTGCTCCTATAAAACTTTTTTAATGGGACGATTTTGTCCAACTTTAACATTAAATATCTCTTAAAATAATTCTTCGATTTTAAAACTGTATGCATCAGCGTGTTGATCAAACATTTCTCTATAATGCCACCGATTTTCATATTTTTGTATGCAATAGTTTTCTTAATATTAACGAAGAAAGACCCCCGGTCACAAAAAATTCAAAACCGGCGGCGGCGGTGACAGCGTTAGTTACTTTTTTTAGAATAGAGAGATATATAAAAATGAAAACTTGTCTATCTGTCTGTTTGTAATTCTATAAAAATTCACAATTTGGAAGCCAAAATTGTGAAAAGATACGTACATGTGTATTAAAACATGGTCGAGGCAACTAAAGTAATCCGGAATCGAAATAATTTATAGTTAATGTTTAATTAATAAAAAACCACCAATTTAACAGCAATTTCTTATCAAATTTAAACATTTTTCGTTAAAGCAGTTGCCAACAATTAAAATACACAATAAAATTATTACTACTACAATTAATTTTCTACTGCACGATTTCCACGTTAAAAATGAAATAAATAGTTTGCCGAATTTAAAAAAAAGGTGAATATTACATCATAACTTTTCTATTGCAAGGTTTCCACGTGAAAAATGAAAATGAAATAAATAGTTTGACGAATTTAAATGAAAGTGAATATAACTTCATAACTTTTCTATTTCAAGGTTTCCACGTGAAAGAGGAAAATATTACGGCATATTGGAAATATAAAGGACGTGGTAGATATAGTATAACGTCATATGGGTATGAAAAATGTATTGAAGCATGATAAAAACTCGATTAGTGAAATATTGGCGTATTAAACTTTATTGCTCCAATTATAAATTGAAATAAGTTCATTTATAGTTGTATTCTTTTGCGTCTGTTATATACATTTATACATTTTTATATAGCGTTTTCATATGATTCTTTCATACAACATTTCAACTGCTTTTTTTAATGTTTGTGTTGTATGTTAAATTTTGAAATTGATTTTTCAGAATAAACATCCTTCAAATTCTGGGCAACGCCGGGCACTTTAGTTTGTAACAGATAAATGGCTTTTGTATCTGTACATCTAATGCTAATATTATAAAGCGTTATAATATTATAAAGTGTATAATATTATTAATGCTTGTACGTTTGTGAGGTGTTATCTCTGGAACTACATAGCCAACTTTAAAAAAATGTTGGTGGCTATCTCTGCTCCGAAAAAAAGACTGTATTTTATGTCAGTGCAAGAACGCTGCAGGAGCATAAAAGTTCTAAAATTGCGATTTTTGCGATATTGATTGGGTTAGAAACTTTAAATTTGGTGCGGTAGTTACTTTTAAGACGCAAATACTCCTAATGAACGCTCTCAATTTGACGGATAAATGTAAAAATTTCTAGAATGGTTCTAAACTATGATTTATTTGGAATACTGAAATTTTTGGGATACTATTGGGGTTAGAAACTAGAACTTTGGCATGGTAGTAATTTATAAGATGTAAATGCTCGTTGTAGAACGAATTCTACAAAATCGAAAGACTAAACAAAGCGGAAAAAGATCTAAAGATGATCTAAGTAAGGAAGTATATGGGATTGTTAGGAATATAAACATGAAAATTGGCATGGCTGTATTTATCATGACGTAAATTCTCGTAATAGAACAATTTCTAAAAATGTAGCTATATAAAACAGTGCAGAAACAAAGAACTTTCGAAATTTTTTATTTCTGTGTTACTGCTAAGCCCAAAATCTTGATATTTTGCTTCGGGTTAGTTTTAAAATATACAATAATCTCTTTGAATGGTTTCTAAAAAATTTAAAATTTAAAAAGATGAAATTAACGGAAAGCGATCTCAATTACCATTAATTTGGAATTATTAGGTATAGCAACTTTAAATATTTCATAATGCTGCATTTCCTCTGCAAAACATGCAATTTAAATGCAACAAAACTGATAGATACCCACCTAGCATTAAATAAATTATGTAAATATTGAGTAAAGACCTGTATGAAGCAGTGAGTAGATTGCCCGAAAGTACTTGTTAAAGTGCTCCTTCTCTAGGCTTTTCTCTCTCTCGCCAAGGCCACTAACAGAGGGAAGTGCCGTTTTAAATGTGATATGGATTTTTTATCTGATTCATTTTTCTAGACATTTTATCCTAAGGTCATATTCTCAATTATCATTAGTAGATTTTTTATATATTAATTTATTCTGGTGAAATTTCATAATCGGGTTCATATTGGCGTATTTTAGCTTGCCTGATTTGCTGAATAAATATGTATGGATTTGTAAATTACTTCAAATGACACTTTGACAGCTGAAAAGTTATGCAGACGATATATTCAGATCTTGTGTCATACTTTATGTTGCAATCATTGCGGATTTCTTTTATTTAATACATGCTAAATACAGCTCAACTTGTGCAGAATATGCTTGAAAACAAAACAGTACAGCGTATGTAGTGGCCAGCATACACTCATCATTTAAATCCGATCGAGCATATCTAAAACACACTCTAACGAAGCATTGCATGCCACTGTTGATGTATTCGGTACTTTGTTACTATATCAGATTTTGAGGAGGGAATTCCTTAAATGTTATCAACAACCTCATTGCATCCGTGGAAAACAGATATTGTACAATATTAACTATTCCGTGGGAGCCCACACCATATAAAGTATAGTCCATTCTTTTTAAACATCATATATTTGCCATTTAAAGTTGCTCAAATTGGTGCGGAGCGTCTGATTATGCTCTTGACATCATTTTATACAGTTAAAATTCCGATATAAGATAATTTAGTGTTTCATTTTCTATTTTACTTTTAATATATTGCGTATTTTCAATTTTATATCCGTGCATGGCTGTCTTGCATGGATTGATTTCTCATTTCTTTAAACAGTGTATACGAATTTATATATAAGATTTTGTAATTCTACGATTCGTTTATTTTCATCATTTCAATTTATCGCAGTATATGGACAATTAAAGATAACATCTCATTTTCTTTGCTTCCACATGTTATTATTAAATCTATGTTTTCAACAATATCGCTCAGACTAATCCCTCTGAGGTAAGCCCTAGTAACTATTATTGGATGATGCTATACACTTTTTGTAAAAATTAAACCATTTAAACAGATGAAATTGACCAAATATTTTGAAATCACCTTTTATAAACAAAATACTTGTTAAATATTGAGTACTATGAAATGAAGCATGAAAAATCACAGATAAAAAATCAAGAAGATGGGTACAAAAGAAAGCTTATATTGTAAAACACTTCGTCAGGGGGTAAAAGTTCTACAAGTATAAGCAAATAACAGTCGATCTCTGTTGTGAATCAAGCTATTAGCTGAAAATTGATTCTTATTTTACCCTATCGACTGTGAAACAGGAATTTAAAAAGGTGAACAAAAAACATTGAATAACAAGATTCCCTAAGAAATGAAACACCAAATACAGTATATTTGATAAAAATAATGAAATTTAATTAAACTTACCCTAAAAAAAAAAAAAAAAAAAAAAAAAAAAAAAAAAAAAAAAAAAAAAAACCTCTTAATTTTGAATCACTTTGCCGAATAAACCATAAAGATTGTGCACGTGTACAGATATTATAGCAAACAATTAAGATTAATAATACTGTTAAGAAACTTTACATGAAAACAAATACTATAAATGAAAGTTAAAATTCCAGTGCTATATTCACCTTGAGTTAAATAATTAAAATACATATAAAAGTACAAATAATTGTACAAAAATTACTTTCATGTGCATAAATATAATGTAAAGATATTTAAAATACAAATTAAAAATATCTTAAAATACATCAGAAAAATCTAGAACGTTTTTAGCCATTACAAGACCGTCATCAGTAGGATTTAAATGTTGTTATTGTTTTCTTTTCGCTTATTCGAGAGTTGTCCTGAAGAAAACATTGTAATTTAAATGTTGTACGTCAGATGAGATGCCAGATAAAGTTATTCAAATTTTCAACAAAATGCGCTTTCATCTATTATGCATCAAATATATCCATACTCCATGGATATCGTATGATACTGCATCGTTACAAGCTGTATCTTTATTAGCAATTATTTCAATTGATACTGCATTATCAAGATTAGCTCAAACTCAACCTATAAAAGTAGATTTTAATAAGTCAAAAATTATCTTTCGTACAAATAATTACCAGGAAGCCATCATAAGTGAATCAATTGAAATAATCGCTAATAAAGATACAGCTTGTAACGATGCACAATCAAACGATATCCATGAAGTATGGAGATATTTGCTGCATAATAGATGAAAGCGCGTCTTGTTGAAAATTTGAATAACTTTACCTAGCATCTCATCGGACTACAAAATTTAAATTACAATGTTTTCTTCTGGACAACTCTGGAATAAGCGCAAAGAAAATATAACAACATTTAAATCCTACTGATGACGACCTTGTAATGGTTGAAAACGTTCTAGATTTTTCTGATGTATTTTAAGGTACTTATATTTGTATTTTAAATATCTTTATACAGTAGGGCCTCGATCCATCGTTTTTCAGGGGGTGCGTGAAAAAAAAAAATGATGAATGCGAGAAAACGATAAATGCGGGTTAACATCAAAACACGAAAAAAAAAAATGTTTATGCATTACTAATTCATGCAATGTATACAGTATACTAATAAATACTAATTTCTTACTTACCAAACTGTAAAAGAAATAAATCGAAGTTGTAGAAAATTGATATTTATTTTGAAAGATCATTAATTTTATGTGGGCTTTTCGGCCATTTTTAAAATTAAGCAACAAATTTTCAAGATGTACAACACTTTTCTGGTCATTTTGTGTGATTTCATGTGCATATATAAAAGTTCGTACAGCTTCAAATGCCGTAATTGCATCTTGGCACTGGTGCAGGCTCAGCTTCATCGACATGAACATTATCCTCTGCTTCTTCCCCATTATTTTCATTTTTACATCATCACACATTTCTGCTGTGCTTAGTACACCACATGTCGCGACATCTTGATCAATGAAAATATAATCGCTAAATTTCACACCACATACATCCTCTGCTATACGCAACCACACTTCATCTGCATTATCGTCACCATCGTCATTATTTTCTTTCTCTTCTGTTGAGCATTCTTCATCAATATTTCACACAAAACCTCATTTCATGAAACAATTCTGTATTGCTGAAGAGGTTACTTCATGCCATGCTGAAAGTACAAAATGAATAGCCTGCAGAAGGTCTATTTTTGGAGTACTTTCTTTTGCTTGTTCCATGAAACATAAAGATATTTTCAATAGCTTTCTCCTGCAAAATTGCTTAAAACAGTTGATTATGCCGGCATCAAGAGGTTGTACGACAGATGTACTATTAGCTGGGAAAAAACTGACTTTTATATTTTTCAGAGACGACGTATCTGGTCAATGAGCTAAACAATTGTTGATAAATAGAATGATTTTATTTTTTTTTGGGCGCCGATTGATCTATCAAAGTCATGAAGAAATTTTGTAAAAATATAATTTTTCATCCATGCTTTGCCATTCAAATGGTAGACTACTGGCAGTTTCTTTACATTCATGATGTATCGAGATGTAGGAGATTTACCAATAACGGGGGTACTCATTTGTCAGAACCGTCCTTATTTGTGCATAGAAGCACTGTAAATCTTTCTTTGGAATGTTCATCACCATGACAAAACTTTCCTTTGAATGCTAGCGTTTTCTCTGACGAGCATTTATAAAAGAGGCCTGTTTCTTCTGCATTATAGAGGTCACAATCCTTGTAGCTTTCTAGTAACTTCGGAAGTTTTTAGAACCACATTTCTTTGGCATCAGTATTTACAACTGAAGTACTTTCGCCACATAATTTCCTGGATGCCAATTCATGGCGAATTTCAAAACGCGAAATCCACCCATTTGATGCAGAAAAAGTATCCATGCCGTATGAGGCAGCCATTTCAAGTGCCTTCTCTGGAAGAATATTCCCATCCACAGGGGTATTTGAGGCACGAGCCTACTCGTATCAAGCGAAGAGAAGCCTTTCCAACCCACTGTAAGTAGACATTTTGCTAGTTTTTCTCTTTTTTGCAGAAGTCCCATACTTATTAGCTTGCTCTCTAATTTCTTTCTTTTTCGAAATTATCGAATTCAGGGTGACGGCGGTATACCTAAATGTTTAAGGATGTTAATTTTTTCTCAAAAGGATTCTTTTCACCTCATCTATGATGTGAAGCTTTTTTTCAAAGGTTCGGATTTGTTTTGACATTCTTAAAATTCACAGGACGCATTAAATTGAAAGCTCGCACTCTTTAAAAAAAAAAAAAAAAAAAAAAAAAAAAAGAAGAAGAAGAAAAAAGGTGCACTGCACACAACAGATTAGATAGGTTTGTGAAAAAAATGTGGTAGCTGGCCGAAGTGAATCTATCCATCCTCCCCCATACACAGAATAGAATAACCTATTCTCCAAACCTGAACACCTATCCGCATTCAGTTATTTATACGTACATACATGTCACAATATCAGAGATAATCCCTGTCCCACCCCCTAAAACAGCACAAATGAGTTATTTTAGCATAAAAGAAGTAATCACAGTTTGTATGTCATATGGATCCGCTTGACCTGCAATTTCATTTCGGTAAGGAGAAAAATTTTACAACGATGAATGCGGGAAAACGACTTTTGGAAGAACGATGCATGCGGGTTTCGTTAATATTATTTAAATATAATTTGTGCAGGTACTATAGAAATAAAACGATCAATGCGGGAAAACGATGGATGCGGGAACGATAGATCGGGGTTTCACTGTGATATATTTATGCGCCTGAAGTAATTTTTGTACAAATATTATAGACAACAGTTCAAAGTTAATACATATAAAACACTTATTAGTTACCCATCCTACGTAGTATAATAGGGTAAGTCTTGCAACCGTTTTAAAAATCGGAAAAAAAATTGACGGATTTGCACGTTTCAGATACTGGAGATTCCGAAAAACATATTTTTAGAAAAAAGAAATTCCCGTCCATCTGTCTGTGTGTCAGTAAACACAATATCTCCCGAACAAACTGAGATAGAGACTTGAAATTTGGTGTGTACTTAGTACGAAATAATGGGAAGAAGTATACTGAATATCAGTAACCTCGATTATCCGGAACTATTTTTTTCGGGCTCTCGAATTATTCTTTCTGATAAAAGGTATATAACAGTTTTCGAAATTGCTTATTTTAAGAAGTGAATATAAAAGACAATAATAAAACATAAATTTTGCATAAAGAATGAAGTCGATTGGATACTTAGTTGCCGAGATATTTGTAATAATATTTATCACACTCTTCGATTTTTCATGACCCTGTATTTCATTCAAATTTCAATTCAAAGATATATTTTAATTGGAAATGAGACACATAGTCCGATGCTGTAAACTGTTAGTTAATATGATTATCATTTTTGGTGTTATAAGTTATAAGGATGTTTCTTTTAAGCAATCGGTACTACTCGATTATCCCGTCGACCGAAAAACTATCGCCACACTATAAGATTAAATGCCAATAATGGCTTATATATAGTAACGCAATTCAGTAATAGAGCATTACTATGCATTAAAAATGTTTAAATTTTATTTTGGAATTGCAATGCATTTTATAAATAGTTTACACATGTTTTATTTTCATATTTTATAATATGCATATCCATAATGTATAAGGATTACGGTGGCCCCCAACGACTAGTTTTTAAATTCAAACAGAAAAAAACAAAAATAATTAAAACAATAAATGCAAATACTATACAACACTTATTCATGATAATATTAATATATTAATAAACTAATATTCAAAATATTTTATATATACATATATATATATAACGACACATAAATACAAAATTAGTAATATATTAAAGTTTCCATATTTTAAAATTGTTTTAAAATTAAATATCATCTTTTATATGTAAAAATATTTATTTATTTGCTTTATATCAGTCGCTTTGTGATTTTTTATTGTAAATGGGATACTTTTAATGAAATTTATTTTTGAAATTTATGTAACCTATAAGCTGTATTCTTAATGATTGAAATGGATATATTAAAATGTAATCATAAAATTTCCTAAACTTATATAAAAAATATTATGTAATTTTATGTTAGAACTTTAGTAATGTACAACGTGTATCTGTAAAAGGGGGCAAAACTTTACGGGATGACAGAACGCAGCTATACGAGCAAATTTTTTCATAGAATGTATGGTCGCAATGCATGCGGTGAAAAGTTAAAAGGTAGTTTTCCACTGTCGCAGAATGAGAGGAGATACTTCAGAAAACATTTTATTAACAGGAATGTAATTAATGTACATGCTCAAAAAAATTGCTCAAAAGATCTTCCGCCAGTTATAATGCAAACTTCACACCTGCGGGATCGGGACTGACATACATTTACGAAGACACCGTGCATTTCCCGAATATCGCCGGCAACAACGGCAATTCTGGCCATATCGATTTCAATGGGGCACTCGTAGATTAGACTTTTCATATGGCTCCACAGGAAAAAGTCCAAACACGAGATATTCGACGATCTTGGTGGCCAAGCTATGGGACCACCTCGACCAATCCATCGCCCTGGGACAGTGGAAAACTAGCATTTAACTTCTCACCGCTTGCGTCCCGACCATACATTCTATGAATAATTTGTTTGTATAGCTCCGTTCTATCACTTCGTAAAGTTTTGCTCACTTTTTTCAAATACACCCTGTATATACGTATATCTAATTAGTAGAGTTAATTTATTAAAATATTCATTATGCTCATTAATTTTTAAAATATTATTATCCTTAGCAAAACCCGCGGCTTTGCTCGCGTTATTGTTGAAATATGCCTATTGTTATTTGTGTGCTTATTTTTATTAGAGTAAATTATACTGATATGGATAGTTCAAAAATTACTAATTAAATCTTTGACTAAATTTCATTCTGATATTGCGTTAGATAAACACGAGACTTAAATTAATGAAAAGAACTAAAATCAATTCCAAATAATTGGTAATTGAGAATGTATTTTGGTGGCTTTGCACTCCTTTAATTTTTCATTCGAAGTTTCGAATTTTTTAGAAATCGTTCTTAACAAACATTCTTCTGTGAATTATTTTTGTAAAACTTGACTAAAATTTTCGGCCATTTTAATGTTAAAATATAGTAATTGTTTTAGCGTGTATCTTACATTTACATGTTCGTTTGTTGAACGAGATATTGTTTGTAATGAAAGATTTTTTAAGGGTCTCAGGAGGCAGATCACACACTGAGCTGACAAGTAGACAAAAACGTAAGATAGGCGACAAGTTGTAGCGTTCAAACCGGTTTCTTCTTTGTTATCAGGGTGAAATGTCTCTTGACTTACGCTTTTCTGTCGCTTGTCTGCTCAGTTTGTGATATGCATTAAAACCTTAAAATTTCCGAAATTTTAATTTTTTTAAATGTTAAACTCCTATCTTTTCTGAACATTTTGATATAATTCTTTCATTGAAATTCAAATTAGAACAGAAGTTATGACTTTTAGAACCATAGCCGCTGAGTAGCTGAAGCGGCGTTTCCGAAACTTTGAAGTCATTTTTCTCTAAATGACGTTTATGGGCATAACGCGCATAATATCTCAAAAACTCCTAAATATTTTTTTATGAAATTTTCAAAACAGATGTTTCATGTTAGTCTGTGTAAACTGAAACTAAAACTTCATTTTTATTGTTTAAAAAATACAACCTGTGGCCAAAAAGTTCGGTGAATGAATTTTTATTTCAAATACAGTATTGTGCAGCATCAAATACAATTTACTGTCCTTCAAAATAATCTCCATGGATGGTAATGCACTGTTGGGAACGAGTATATAAGTCCTAGTAACTCCTGTAACAGTTCTTTCGGAATGGCTTTCAGCTCGGCCGTCACGTTGCATTGAATGTCGGTGATGTCCGTAAATCTCTTTCCCTTCAATCTGGGGAAGAGGAAGAAGTCTGCAGGTGCCAAATCAGGTGTATAAGGGGGTTATCAGGTGTCACAACTCCATTCGCGGCCAGAAACTGCCGTACAACCAAGGCGGTGTGTGGCCGGGCATTATCGTGGAGAAGAGTCCAGGAGCCTTGCGTGGCGTACTCAGGGCGAATGCGACGGATCCATTGCAGTAAACGCTTCAGAAGATCGGCGTAGGCAACAGCATTCAATGTGGTACTCTCAGGGAGGAATTCTTTGTGAATGAGACCATTAGAGTCAAAGAATGCGAAAAGTATTGTCTTTATGCACGATTTTTCTGATCATACCTTGGTTTTTTTAGGCGACGACGGACTCCGCCGTGACGGCCGAGCTGAAAGCCATTCCGAAAGAACTGTTTTACAGGAGTTACCAGGACTTATATACTCGTTCCCAACAGTGCATTACCATCCATGGAGATTATTTTGAAGGACAGTAAATTGTATTTGATGCTGTACAATACTGTATTTGAAATAAAAATTCATTCACCGAACTTTCTGGCCACAGGTTGTATATTTTTTTAGGTGATTATACTGTTGAAATTGTCTAAATTTTGCATTAGCTAAATACAACTTTGTATTAAAAATATAAAAATGCTTTAAATACAAATTTATTTAGGTTCAGGATAATTGTTACGATCTAAAGTATACACCGAAACTTGCAGTCTAGTTGCAAAATTTATTTTGTATTCTGCGCATAATCTGTTAGGCACATCCCACACTGAGACGACAGGAAACATGTCGCACAACATTTGGGAGAAAAAACCGGT
The DNA here is from genome assembly GCA_963932465.1 of Maratus speciosus. Classification (NCBI taxonomy): domain Eukaryota; kingdom Metazoa; phylum Arthropoda; class Arachnida; order Araneae; family Salticidae; genus Maratus; species Maratus speciosus. The sequence goes on from CAWVRF010000691.1 coordinate 15,566, forward strand.
CGAAACAAAGAAGAAAGTTGATTGAAACCTGTTTTAAACCAGTTTTTCCCCTGAATTCAAGCAACATGTCTTACATGTCGCCTTAGTGTGGGATGCGCCTTATGCCGATTTTTTCCTCGCCAAATGTCTGACAATTTGGAGCCCCCTGTTAATGCTAATTCTACATCTTGCAATTTTTTAAATACAGGAAATGAAAGAACATACTTATATCTTTCATCCCAATTAAAATTGTATCTTAAAATCAAATATATTTTAAGATATTAAATGTTGAAAATGGTCTTTTTTTTTTCATTTTTCCCAGTTTTAAGAGTCTTGAGACCCCTTAAACGAAATCCATTAGAATATAGAGATGTGATAGCGTTCATAGTGATTTGTTAAAGATTACATAGCTATTAGAATACTGACGATATTTTAAATGCTAAATATATTGAATGT
>CAWVRF010000692.1:0-106000 GCA_963932465.1 Maratus speciosus
TTGATTGTTGAAACAATATATTCGGTTTCGCTTTATTATTTATTAAGAAATTAACTTTCAGCCTTGCACCGGAATTCAATTCATAAATATTGCGTGTTTTACATGCGGTAACTCTTTCTGATGAATTTTCTAACAATGTTTTGATTGTTGAAACAATATATTCGGTTTCGCTTTATTATTTATTAAGAAATTAATTTTCAGCCCTGCACCGGAATTCAATTCATAAATATTGCGTGTTTTATATGCGGTAACTCTTTCTGATAAATTTTCAAACAATGCTTTGATTGTTGAAACAATATATTCAGTTTCGCTTTAACATTTATTAAGAAATTAATTTCCAGCCTTGCACCGGAATTATATTCATAAATATTGCGTGTTTTATATGCGGTAACTCTTTCTGATGAATTTTCTAACAATGCTTTGATTGTTGAAACTATATATTCGGTTTCGCTTTATTATTTATTAAGAAATTAATTTTAAGCCCTGCACCGGAATTCAATTCATAAATATTGCGTGTTTTATATACGGTAACACTTTCTGATGAATTTTCTAACAATGTTTTGATTGTTCAAACAATATATTCGGTTTCGCTTTATTAATTATAAAGAAATTAATTTTCAGCACTGCACCGGAATTCAATTCATAAATATTGCGTGTTTTATATGCGGTAACTCTTTCTGAGGAATTTTCTAACAATGGTTTACTGTTGAAACAATATATTCGGTTTCGCTTTATTATTTATTAAGAAATTAATTTTCAGCCCTGCACCAGAAATTCAGTTCATAAATATTGCGTGTTTTATATGCGGTAACTCTTTCTGATGAATTTTCTAACAATGCTTTGATTGTTGAAACAATATATTCGGTTTCGCTTTATTATTTATTAAGAAATTAATTTTCAGCCCTGCACCGGAATTCAATTCATAAATATTGCGTGTTTTATATGCGGTAACTCTTTCTGATAAATTTTCAAACAATGCTTTGATTGTTGAAACAATATATTCAGTTTCGCTTTATTATTTATTAAGAAATTAATTTTCAGCCTTGCACCGGAATTCAATTCATAAATATTGCGTGTTTTATATGCGGTAACTCTTTCTGATGAATTTTCTAACAATGCTTTGATTGTTGAAACAATATATTCGGTTTCGCTTTATTATTTATTAAGAAATTAATTTTAAGCCCTGCACCGGAATTCAATTCATAAATATTGCGTGTTTTATATGCGGTAACTCTTTCTGATGAATTTTCTAACAATGTTTTGATTGTTCAAATAATATATTCGGTTTCGCTTTATTATTTATTAAGAAATTAATTTTCAGCCCTGCACCGGAATTCAATTCATAAATATTGCGTGTTTTATATGCAGTAACTCTTTTTGATGAATTTTCTAACAATGCTTTGATTGTTGAAACAATATATTTGGTTTCGCTTTATTATTTATTACGAAATTAATTTTCAGCGGTGCACCGGAATTCAATTTATAAATATTGCGTCTTTTATATGCGGGAACTCTTTCTGATGAATTTTCTAACAATGCTGTGATTGTTGAAACAATATATTCAGTTTCGCTTTATTATTTATTAAGAAATTAATTTTCAGCCTTGCACCGGAATTCAATTCATAAATATTGCGTGTTTTCTATGCGGTAACTCTTTCTGATGAATTTTCTAACAATGTTTTGATTGTTCAAACAATATATTTGGTTTCGCTTTAACATTTATTAAGAAATTAATTTCCAGCCTTGCACCGGAATTATATTCATAAATATTGCGTGTTTTATATGCGGTAACTCTTTTTGATGAATTTTCTAACAATGCTTTGATTGTTGAAACTATATATTCGGTTTCGCTTTATTATTTATTAAGAAATTAATTTTAAGCCCTGCACCGGAATTCAATTCATAAATATTGCGTGTTTTATATACGGTAACACTTTCTGATGAATTTTCTAACAATGTTTTGATTGTTCAAACAATATATTGGGTTTCGCTTTATTAATTATAAAGAAATTAATTTTCAGCACTGCACCGGAATTCAATTCATAAATATTGCGTGTTTTATATGCGGTAACTCTTTCTGAGGAATTTTCTAACAATGGTTTATTGTTGAAACAATATATTCGGTTTCGCTTTATTATTTATTAAGAAATTAATTTTCAGCCCTGCACCAGAAATTCAGTTCATAAATATTGCGTGTTTTATATGCGGTAACTCTTTCTGATGAATTTTCTAACAATGCTTTGATTGTTGAAACAATATATTCGGTTTCGCTTTATTATTTATTAAGAAATTAATTTTTAGCCCTGCACCGGAATTCAATTCATAAATATTGCGTGTTTTATATGCGGTAACTCTTTCTGATAAATTTTCAAACAATGCTTTGATTGTTGAAACAATATATTCAGTTTCGCTTTATTATTTATTAAGAAATTAATTTTCAGCCTTGCACCGGAATTCAATTCATAAATATTGCGTGTTTTATATGCGGTAACTCTTTCTGATGAATTTTCTAACAATGCTTTGATTGTTGAAACAATATATTCAGTTTCGCTTTATTATTTATTAAGAAATTAATTTTCAGCCTTGCACCGGAATTCAATTCATAAATATTGCGTGTTTTATATGCGGTAACTCTTTCTGATGAATTTTCTAACAATGTTTTGATTGTTCAAATAATATATTCGGTTTCGCTTTATTATTTATTAAGAAATTAATTTTCAGCCCTGCACCGGAATTCAATTCATAAATATTGCGTGTTTTATATGCAGTAACTCTTTTTGATGAATTTTCTAACAATGCTTTGATTGTTGAAACAATATATTTGGTTTCGCTTTATTATTTATTACGAAATTAATTTTCAGCGGTGCACCGGAATTCAATTTATAAATATTGCGTCTTTTATATGCGGGAACTCTTTCTGATGAATTTTCTAACAATGCTGTGATTGTTGAAACAATATATTCAGTTTCGCTTTATTATTTATTAAGAAATTAATTTTCAGCCTTGCACCGGAATTCAATTCATAAATATTGCGTGTTTTCTATGCGGTAACTCTTTCTGATGAATTTTCTAACAATGTTTTGATTGTTCAAACAATATATTTGGTTTCGCTTTATTATTTATTAAGAAATAAATTTCCAGCCCTGCACCGGGATTCAGTTCATAAATATTGCGTGTTTTATATGCGGTAACTCTTTCTGATAAATTTTCAAACAATGCTTTGATTGTTGAAACAATATATTCAGTTTCGCTTTATTATTTATTAAGAAATTAATTTTCAGCGGTGCACCGGAATTCAATTCATAAATATTGCGTGTTTTATATGCGGGAACTCTTTCTGATGAATTTTCTAACAATGCTTTGATTGTTGAAACAATATATTCGGTTTCGCTATATTATTTATTAAGAAATTAATTTTCAGCCCTGCACCGGAATTATATTCATAAATATTGCGTGTTTTATATGCGGTAACTCTTTCTGATAAATTTTCAAACAATGCTTTGATTGTTGAAACAATATATTCGGTTTCGCTTTATTATTTATTAAGAAATTAACTTTCAGCCTTGCACCGGAATTCAATTCATAAATATTGCGTGTTTTATATGCGGTACCTCTTTCTGATGAATTTTCTAACAATGTTTTGATTGTTGAAACAATATATTCGGTTTCGCTTTATTATTTATTAAGAAATTAATTTTCAGCCCTGCACCGGAATTCAATTCATAAATATTGCGTGTTTTATATGCGGTAACTCTTTCTGATAAATTTTCAAACAATGCTTTGATTGTTGAAACAATATATTCAGTTTCGCTTTAACATTTATTAAGAAATTAATTTCCAGCCTTGCACCGGAATTATATTCATAAATATTGCGTGTTTTATATGCGGTAACTCTTTCTGATGAATTTTCTAACAATGTTTTGATTGTTCAAATAATATATTCGGTTTCGCTTTATTATTTATTAAGAAATTAATTTTCAGCCCTGCACCGGAATTCAATTCATAAATATTGCGTGTTTTATATGCAGTAACTCTTTTTGATGAATTTTCTAACAATGCTTTGATTGTTGAAACAATATATTTGGTTTCGCTTTATTATTTATTACGAAATTAATTTTCAGCGGTGCACCGGAATTCAATTTATAAATATTGCGTCTTTTATATGCGGGAACTCTTTCTGATGAATTTTCTAACAATGCTGTGATTGTTGAAACAATATATTCAGTTTCGCTTTATTATTTATTAAGAAATTAATTTTCAGCCTTGCACCGGAATTCAATTCATAAATATTGCGTGTTTTCTATGCGGTAACTCTTTCTGATGAATTTTCTAACAATGTTTTGATTGTTCAAACAATATATTTGGTTTCGCTTTAACATTTATTAAGAAATTAATTTCCAGCCTTGCACCGGAATTATATTCATAAATATTGCGTGTTTTATATGCGGTAACTCTTTCTGATGAATTTTCTAACAATGCTTTGATTGTTGAAACTATATATTCGGTTTCGCTTTATTATTTATTAAGAAATTAATTTTAAGCCCTGCACCGGAATTCAATTCATAAATATTGCGTGTTTTATATACGGTAACACTTTCTGATGAATTTTCTAACAATGTTTTGATTGTTCAAACAATATATTGGGTTTCGCTTTATTAATTATAAAGAAATTAATTTTCAGCACTGCACCGGAATTCAATTCATAAATATTGCGTGTTTTATATGCGGTAACTCTTTCTGAGGAATTTTCTAACAATGGTTTACTGTTGAAACAATATATTCGGTTTCGCTTTATTATTTATTAAGAAATTAATTTTCAGCCCTGCACCAGAAATTCAGTTCATAAATATTGCGTGTTTTATATGCGGTAACTCTTTCTGATGAATTTTCTAACAATGCTTTGATTGTTGAAACAATATATTCGGTTTCGCTTTATTATTTATTAAGAAATTAATTTTTAGCCCTGCACCGGAATTCAATTCATAAATATTGCGTGTTTTATATGCGGTAACTCTTTCTGATAAATTTTCAAACAATGCTTTGATTGTTGAAACAATATATTCAGTTTCGCTTTATTATTTATTAAGAAATTAATTTTCAGCCTTGCACCGGAATTCAATTCATAAATATTGCGTGTTTTATATGCGGTAACTCTTTCTGATGAATTTTCTAACAATGCTTTGATTGTTGAAACAATATATTCAGTTTCGCTTTATTATTTATTAAGAAATTAATTTTCAGCCTTGCACCGGAATTCAATTCATAAATATTGCGTGTTTTATATGCGGTAACTCTTTCTGATGAATTTTCTAACAATGTTTTGATTGTTCAAATAATATATTCGGTTTCGCTTTATTATTTATTAAGAAATTAATTTTCAGCCCTGCACCGGAATTCAATTCATAAATATTGCGTGTTTTATATGCAGTAACTCTTTTTGATGAATTTTCTAACAATGCTTTGATTGTTGAAACAATATATTTGGTTTCGCTTTATTATTTATTACGAAATTAATTTTCAGCGGTGCACCGGAATTCAATTTATAAATATTGCGTCTTTTATATGCGGGAACTCTTTCTGATGAATTTTCTAACAATGCTGTGATTGTTGAAACAATATATTCAGTTTCGCTTTATTATTTATTAAGAAATTAATTTTCAGCCTTGCACCGGAATTCAATTCATAAATATTGCGTGTTTTCTATGCGGTAACTCTTTCTGATGAATTTTCTAACAATGTTTTGATTGTTCAAACAATATATTTGGTTTCGCTTTATTATTTATTAAGAAATAAATTTCCAGCCCTGCACCGGGATTCAGTTCATAAATATTGCGTGTTTTATATGCGGTAACTCTTTCTGATAAATTTTCAAACAATGCTTTGATTGTTGAAACAATATATTCAGTTTCGCTTTATTATTTATTAAGAAATTAATTTTCAGCGGTGCACCGGAATTCAATTCATAAATATTGCGTGTTTTATATGCGGGAACTCTTTCTGATGAATTTTCTAACAATGCTTTGATTGTTGAAACAATATATTCGGTTTCGCTATATTATTTATTAAGAAATTAATTTTCAGCCCTGCACCGGAATTATATTCATAAATATTGCGTGTTTTATATGCGGTAACTCTTTCTGATAAATTTTCAAACAATGCTTTGATTGTTGAAACAATATATTCGGTTTCGCTTTATTATTTATTAAGAAATTAACTTTCAGCCTTGCACCGGAATTCAATTCATAAATATTGCGTGTTTTATATGCGGTACCTCTTTCTGATGAATTTTCTAACAATGTTTTGATTGTTGAAACAATATATTCGGTTTCGCTTTATTATTTATTAAGAAATTAATTTTCAGCCCTGCACCGGAATTCAATTCATAAATATTGCGTGTTTTATATGCGGTAACTCTTTCTGATAAATTTTCAAACAATGCTTTGATTGTTGAAACAATATATTCAGTTTCGCTTTAACATTTATTAAGAAATTAATTTCCAGCCTTGCACCGGAATTATATTCATAAATATTGCGTGTTTTATATGCGGTAACTCTTTCTGATGAATTTTCTAACAATGCTTTGATTGTTGAAACTATATATTCGGTTTCGCTTTATTATTTATTAGGAAATTAATTTTCAGCCCTGCACCGGAATTCAGTTCATAAATATTGCGTGTTTTATAAGCGGTAACTCTTTCTGATGAATTTTCTAACAATGCTTTGATTGTTGAAACAATATATTCGGTTTCGCTTTATTATTTATTAAGAAATTAACTTTCAGCCTTGCACCGGAATTCAATTCATAAATATTGCGTGTTTTATATGCGGTACCTCTTTCTGATGAATTTTCTAACAATGCTTTGATTGTTGAAACAATATATTCGGTTTCGCTTTATTATTTATTAAGAAATTAATTTTAAGCCCAGCACCGGAATTCAATTCATAAATATTGCGTGTTTTACATGCGGTAACTCTTTCTGATGAATTTTCTAACAATGTTTTGATTGTTGAAACAATATATTCGGTTTCGCTTTATTATTTATTAAGAAATTAATTTTCAGCCCTGCACCGGAATTCAATTCATAAATATTGCGTGTTTTATATGCGGTAACTCTTTCTGATAAATTTTCAAACAATGCTTTGATTGTTGAAACAATATATTCAGTTTCGCTTTAACATTTATTAAGAAATTAATTTCCAGCCTTGCACCGGAATTATATTCTTAAATATTGCGTGTTTTATATGCGGTAACTCTTTCTGATGAATTTTCTAACAATGCTTTGATTGTTGAAACTATATATTCGGTTTCGCTTTATTATTTATTAGGAAATTAATTTTCAGCCCTGCACCGGAATTCAGTTCATAAATATTGCGTGTTTTATAAGCGGTAACTCTTTCTGATGAATTTTCTAACAATGCTTTGATTGTTGAAACAATATATTCGGTTTCGCTTTATTATTTATTAAGAAATTAATTTTAAACCCAGCCCGGAATTCAATTCATAAATATTGCGTGTTTTATAAGCGGTAACTCTTTCTGATGAATTTTCTAACAATGTTTTGATTGTTCAAACAATATATTCGGTTTCGCTTTATTATTTATTAAGAAATTAATTTTCAGCCCTGCACCGGAATTCAATTCATAAATATTGCGTGTTTTATATGCGGTAACTCTTTCTGATAAATTTTCAAACAATGCTTTGATTGTTGAAACAATATATTCGGTTTCGCTTTATTATTTATTAAGAAATTAATTTTCAGCCTTGCACCGGAATTCAATTCATAAATATTGCGTGTTTTATATGCGGTAACTCTTTCTGATGAATTTTCTAACAATGCTTTGATTGTTGAAACAATATATTCGGTTTCGCTTTATTATTTATTAAGAAATTAATTTTAAGCCCTGTACCGGAATTCAGTTCATAAATATTGCGTGTTTTATAAGCGGTAACTCTTTCTGATGAATTTTCTAACAATGCTTTGATTGTTGAAACAATATATTCGGTTTCGCTTTATTATTTATTAAGAAATTAATTTTCAGCCTTGCACCGGAATTCAATTGATAAATATTGCGTGTTTTATATGCGGTAACTCTTTCTGATGAATTTTCTAACAATGTTTTGATTGTTCAAACAATATATTCGGTTTCGCTTTATTATTTATTAAGAAATTAATTTTCAGCCCTGCACCGGAATTCAATTCATAAATATTGCGTGTTTTATATGCGGTAACTCTTTCTGATAAATTTTCAAACAATGCTTTGATTGTTGAAACAATATATTCGGTTTCGCTTTATTATTTATTAAGAAATTAATTTTCAGCCTTGCACCGGAATTCAATTCATAAATATTGCGTGTTTTATATGCGGTAACTCTTTCTGATGAATTTTCTAACAATGCTTTGATTGTTGAAACAATATATTCGGTTTCGCTTTATTATTTATTAAGAAATTAATTTTAAGCCCTGCACCGGAATTCAATTCATAAATATTGCGTGTTTTATATGCGGTAACTCTTTCTGATGAATTTTCTAACAATGTTTTGATTGTTCAAACAATATATTCGGTTTCGCTTTATTATTTATTAAGAAATTAATTTTCAGCACTGCACCGGAATTCAATTCATAATTATTGCGTGTTTTATATGCGGTAACTCTTTCTGAGGAATTTTCTAACAATGCTTTGATTGTTGAAACAATATATTCGGTTTCGCTTTATTATTTATTAAGAAATTAATTTTCAGCCCTGCACCAGAAATTCAATTCATAAATATCGCGTGTTTTATATGCGGCCCTGCACCGGAATTCAATTCATAAATATTGCGTGTTTTATATGCGGTAACTCTTTCTGATAAATTTTCAAACAATGCTTTGATTGTTGAAACAATATATTCAGTTTCGCTTTATTATTTATTAAGAAATTAATTTTCAGCGGTGCACCGGAATTCAATTTATAAATATTGCGTCTTTTATATGCGGGAACTCTTTCTGATGAATTTTCTAACAATGCTTTGATTGTTGAAACAATATATTCGGTTTCGCTTTATTATTTATTAAGAAATTAATTTTCAGCCTTGCACCGGAATTCAATTCATAAATATTGCGTGTTTTCTATGCGGTAACTCTTTCTGATGAATTTTCTAACAATGTTTTGATTGTTCAAACAATATATTTGGTTTCGCTTTATTATTTATTAAGAAATAAATTTTAAGCCCTGCACCGGAATTCAGTTCATAAATATTGCGTGTTTTATATGCGGTAATTCTTTCTGATGAATTTTCTAACAATGCTTTGATTGTTGAAACTATATATTCGTTTTCGCTTTATTATTTATTAAGAAATTAATTTTCAGCCCTGCACCGGAATTCAATTCATAAATATTGCGTGTTTTATATGCAGTAACTCTTTTTGATGAATTTTCTAACAATGCTTTGATTGTTGAAACAATATATTTGGTTTCGCTTTATTATTTATTACGAAATTAATTTTCAGCGGTGCACCGGAATTCAATTTATAAATATTGCGTCTTTTATATGCGGGAACTCTTTCTGATGAATTTTCTAACAATGCTTTGATTGTTGAAACAATATATTCGGTTTCGCTTTATTATTTATTAAGAAATTAATTTTCAGCCTTGCACCGGAATTCAATTCATAAATATTGCGTGTTTTCTATGCGGTAACTCTTTCTGATGAATTTTCTAACAATGTTTTGATTGTTCAAACAATATATTTGGTTTCGCTTTATTATTTATTAAGAAATAAATTTCCAGCCCTGCACCGGGATTCAGTTCATAAATATTGCGAGTTTTATATGCGGTAACTCTTTCTGATAAATTTTCAAACAATGCTTTGATTGTTGAAACAATATATTCAGTTTCGCTTTATTATTTATTAAGAAATTAATTTTCAGCGGTGCACCGGAATTCAATTCATAAATATTGCGTGTTTTATATGCGGGAACTCTTTCTGATGAATTTTCTAACAATGCTTTGATTGTTGAAACAATATATTCGGTTTCGCTATATTATTTATTAAGAAATTAATTTTCAGCCCTGCACCGGAATTATATTCATAAATATTGCGCGTTTTATATGCGGTAACTCTTTCTGATAAATTTTCAAACAATGCTTTGATTGTTGAAACAATATATTCGGTTTCGCTTTATTATTTATTAAGAAATTAACTTTCAGCCTTGCACCGGAATTCAATTCATAAATATTGCGTGTTTTACATGCGGTAACTCTTTCTGATGAATTTTCTAACAATGTTTTGATTGTTGAAACAATATATTCAGTTTCGCTTTATTATTTATTAAGAAATTAATTTTCAGCCCTGCACCGGAATTCAATTCATAAATATTGCGTGTTTTATATGCGGTAACTCTTTCTGATAAATTTTCAAAGAATGCTTTGATTGTTGAAACAATATATTCAGTTTCGCTTTAACATTTATTAAGAAATTAATTTCCAGCCTTGCACCGGAATTATATTCATAAATATTGCGTGTTTTATATGCGGTAACTCTTTCTGATGAATTTTCTAACAAGGCTTTGATTGTTGAAACTATATATTCGGTTTCGCTTTATTATTTATTAGGAAATTAATTATCAGCCCTGCACCGGAATTTAGTTCATAAATATTGCGTGTTTTATAAGCGGTAACTCTTTCTGATGAATTTTCTAACAATGCTTTGATTGTTGAAACAATATATTCGGTTTCGCTTTATTATTTATTAGGAAATTAATTATCAGCCCTGCACCGGAATTTAGTTCATAAATATTGCGTGTTTTATAAGCGGTAACTCTTTCTGATGAATTTTCTAACAATGCTTTGATTGTTGAAACAATATATTCGGTTTCGCTTTATTATTTATTAAGAAATTAATTTTAAGCCCAGCCCGGAATTCAATTCATAAATATTGCGTGTTTTATATGCGGTATCTCTTTCTGATGAATTTTCTAACAATGTTTTGATTGTTGAAACAATATATCTGGTTTCGCTTTATTATTTATTAAGAAATTAATTTTCAGCCTTGCACCGGAATTCAATTGATAAATATTGCGTGTTTTATATGCGGTAACTCTTTCTGATGAATTTTCTAACAATGTTTTGATTGTTCAAACAATATATTCGGTTTCGCTTTATTATTTATTAAGAAATTAATTTTCAGCCCTGCACCGGAATTCAATTCATAAATATTGCGTGTTTTATATGCGGTAACTCTTTCTGATAAATTTTCAAACAATGCTTTGATTGTTGAAACAATATATTCGGTTTCGCTTTATTATTTATTAAGAAATTAATTTTCAGCCTTGCACCGGAATTCAATTCATAAATATTGCGTGTTTTATATGCGGTAACTCTTTCTGATGAATTTTCTAACAATGTTTTGATTGTTCAAACAATATATTCGGTTTCGCTTTATTATTTATTAAGAAATTAATTTTCAGCACTGCACCGGAATTCAATTCATTATTATTGCGTGTTTTATATGCGGTAACTCTTTCTGAGGAATTTTCTAACAATGCTTTGATTGTTGAAACAATATATTCGGTTTCGCTTTATTATTTATTAAGAAATTAATTTTCAGCCTTGCACGGGAATTCAATAATAAATATTGCGTGTTTTATATGCGGTAACTCTTTCTGATGAATTTTCTAACAATGTTTTGATTGTTCAAACAATATATTCGGTTTCGCTTTATTATTTATTAAGAAATTAATTTTCAGCCCTGCACCGGAATTCAATTCATAAATATTGCGTGTTTTATATGCGGTAACTCTTTCTGATAAATTTTCAAACAATGCTTTGATTGTTGAAACAATATATTCGGTTTCGCTTTATTATTTATTAAGAAATTAATTTTCAGCCTTGCACCGGAATTCAATTCATAAATATTGCGTGTTTTATATGCGGTAACTCTTTCTGATGAATTTTCTAACAATGCTTTGATTGTTGAAACAATATATTCGGTTTCGCTTTATTATTTATTAAGAAATTAATTTTAAGCCCTGCACCGGAATTCAGTTCATAAATATTGCGTGTTTTATATGCGGTAACTCTTTCTGATGAATTTTCTAACAATGTTTTGATTGTTCAAACAATATATTCGGTTTCGCTTTATTATTTATTAAGAAATTAATTTTCAGCACTGCACCGGAATTCAATTCATAATTATTGCGTGTTTTATATGCGGTAACTCTTTCTGAGGAATTTTCTAACAATGCTTTGATTGTTGAAACAATATATTCGGTTTCGCTTTATTATTTATTAAGAAATTAATTTTCAGCCCTGCACCAGAATTCAATTCATAAATATTGCGTGTTTTATATGCGGTAACTCTTTCTGATAAATTTTCAAACAATGCTTTGATTGTTGAAACAATATATTCGGTTTCGCTTTATTATTTATTAAGAAATTAATTTTCAGCCTTGCACCGGAATTCAATTCATAAATATTGCGTGTTTTATATGCGGTAACTCTTTCTGATGAATTTTCTAACAATGCTTTGATTGTTGAAACAATATATTCGGTTTCGCTTTATTATTTATTAAGAAATTAATTTTAAGCCCTGCACCGGAATTCAGTTCATAAATATTGCGTGTTTTATAAGCGGTAACTCTTTCTGATGAATTTTCTAATAATGCTTTGATTGTTGAAAGAATATATTCGGTTTCGCTTTATTATTTATTAAGAAATTAATTTTCAGCCTTGCACCGGAATTCAATTGATAAATATTGCGTGTTTTATATGCGGTAACTCTTTCTGATGAATTTTCTAACAATGTTTTGATTGTTCAAACAATATACTCGGTTTCGCTTTATTATTTATTAAGAAATTAATTTTCAGCCCTGCACCGGAATTCAATTCATAAATATTGCGTGTTTTATATGCGGTAACTCTTTCTGATAAATTTTCAAACAATGCTTTGATTGTTGAAACAATATATTCGGTTTCGCTTTATTATTTATTAAGAAATTAATTTTCAGCCTTGCACCGGAATTCAATTCATAAATATTGCGTGTTTTATATGCGGTAACTCTTTCTGATGAATTTTCTAACAATGCTTTGATTGTTGAAACAATATATTCGGTTTCGCTTTATTATTTATTAAGAAATTAATTTTAAGCCCTGCACCGGAATTCAATTCATAAATATTGCGTGTTTTATATGCGGTAACTCTTTCTGATGAATTTTCTAACAATGCTTTGATTGTTGAAACAATATATTCGGTTTCGCTTTATTATTTATTAAGAAATTAATTTTCAGCCTTGCACCGGAATTCAATTGATAAATATTGCGTGTTTTATATGCGGTAACTCTTTCTGATGAATTTTCTAACAATGTTTTGATTGTTCAAACAATATATTCGGTTTCGCTTTATTATTTATTAAGAAATTAATTTTCAGCCCTGCACCGGAATTCAATTCATAAATATTGCGTGTTTTATATGCGGTAACTCTTTCTGATAAATTTTCAAACAATGCTTTGATTGTTGAAACAATATATTCGGTTTCGCTTTATTATTTATTAAGAAATTAATTTTCAGCCTTGCACCGGAATTCAATTCATAAATATTGCGTGTTTTATATGCGGTAACTCTTTCTGATGAATTTTCTAACAATGCTTTGATTGTTGAAACAATATATTCGGTTTCGCTTTATTATTTATTAAGAAATTAATTTTAAGCCCTGCACCGGAATTCAATTCATAAATATTGCGTGTTTTATATGCGGTAACTCTTTCTGATGAATTTTCTAACAATGTTTTGATTGTTCAAACAATATATTCGGTTTCGCTTTATTATTTATTAAGAAATTAATTTTCAGCACTGCACCGGAATTCAATTCATAATTATTGCGTGTTTTATATGCGGTAACTCTTTCTGAGGAATTTTCTAACAATGCTTTGATTGTTGAAACAATATATTCGGTTTCGCTTTATTATTTATTAAGAAATTAATTTTCAGCCCTGCACCAGAAATTCAATTCATAAATATCGCGTGTTTTATATGCGGTAACTCTTTCTGATGAATTTTCTAACAATGCTTTGATTGTTGAAACAATATATTCGGTTTCGCTTTATTATTTATTAAGAAATTAATTTTCAGCCCTGCACCGGAATTCAATTCATAAATATTGCGTGTTTTATATGCGGTAACTCTTTCTGATAAATTTTCAAACAATGCTTTGATTGTTGAAACAATATATTCAGTTTCGCTTTATTATTTATTAAGAAATTAATTTTCAGCCTTGCACCGGAATTCAATTCATAAATATTGCGTGTTTTATATGCGGTAACTCTTTCTGATGAATTTTCTAACAATGCTTTGATTGTTGAAACAATATATTCGGTTTCGCTTTATTATTTATTAAGAAATTAATTTTAAGCCCTGCACCGGAATTCAGTTCATAAATATTGCGTGTTTTATATGCGGTAATTCTTTCTGATGAATTTTCTAACAATGCTTTGATTGTTGAAACTATATATTCGTTTTCGCTTTATTATTTATTAAGAAATTAATTTTCAGCCCTGCACCGGAATTCAATTCATAAATATTGCGTGTTTTATATGCAGTAACTCTTTTTGATGAATTTTCTAACAATGCTTTGATTGTTGAAACAATATATTTGGTTTCGCTTTATTATTTATTACGAAATTAATTTTCAGCGGTGCACCGGAATTCAATTTATAAATATTGCGTCTTTTATATGCGGGAACTCTTTCTGATGAATTTTCTAACAATGCTTTGATTGTTGAAACAATATATTCGGTTTCGCTTTATTATTTATTAAGAAATTAATTTTCAGCCTTGCACCGGAATTCAATTCATAAATATTGCGTGTTTTCTATGCGGTAACTCTTTCTGATGAATTTTCTAACAATGTTTTGATTGTTCAAACAATATATTTGGTTTCGCTTTATTATTTATTAAGAAATAAATTTCCAGCCCTGCACCGGGATTCAGTTCATAAATATTGCGAGTTTTATATGCGGTAACTCTTTCTGATAAATTTTCAAACAATGCTTTGATTGTTGAAACAATATATTCAGTTTCGCTTTATTATTTATTAAGAAATTAATTTTCAGCGGTGCACCGGAATTCAATTCATAAATATTGCGTGTTTTATATGCGGGAACTCTTTCTGATGAATTTTCTAACAATGCTTTGATTGTTGAAACAATATATTCGGTTTCGCTATATTATTTATTAAGAAATTAATTTTCAGCCCTGCACCGGAATTATATTCATAAATATTGCGCGTTTTATATGCGGTAACTCTTTCTGATAAATTTTCAAACAATGCTTTGATTGTTGAAACAATATATTCGGTTTCGCTTTATTATTTATTAAGAAATTAACTTTCAGCCTTGCACCGGAATTCAATTCATAAATATTGCGTGTTTTACATGCGGTAACTCTTTCTGATGAATTTTCTAACAATGTTTTGATTGTTGAAACAATATATTCAGTTTCGCTTTATTATTTATTAAGAAATTAATTTTCAGCCCTGCACCGGAATTCAATTCATAAATATTGCGTGTTTTATATGCGGTAACTCTTTCTGATAAATTTTCAAAGAATGCTTTGATTGTTGAAACAATATATTCAGTTTCGCTTTAACATTTATTAAGAAATTAATTTCCAGCCTTGCACCGGAATTATATTCATAAATATTGCGTGTTTTATATGCGGTAACTCTTTCTGATGAATTTTCTAACAAGGCTTTGATTGTTGAAACTATATATTCGGTTTCGCTTTATTATTTATTAGGAAATTAATTATCAGCCCTGCACCGGAATTTAGTTCATAAATATTGCGTGTTTTATAAGCGGTAACTCTTTCTGATGAATTTTCTAACAATGCTTTGATTGTTGAAACAATATATTCGGTTTCGCTTTATTATTTATTAGGAAATTAATTATCAGCCCTGCACCGGAATTTAGTTCATAAATATTGCGTGTTTTATAAGCGGTAACTCTTTCTGATGAATTTTCTAACAATGCTTTGATTGTTGAAACAATATATTCGGTTTCGCTTTATTATTTATTAAGAAATTAATTTTAAGCCCAGCCCGGAATTCAATTCATAAATATTGCGTGTTTTATATGCGGTATCTCTTTCTGATGAATTTTCTAACAATGTTTTGATTGTTGAAACAATATATCTGGTTTCGCTTTATTATTTATTAAGAAATTAATTTTCAGCCTTGCACCGGAATTCAATTGATAAATATTGCGTGTTTTATATGCGGTAACTCTTTCTGATGAATTTTCTAACAATGTTTTGATTGTTCAAACAATATATTCGGTTTCGCTTTATTATTTATTAAGAAATTAATTTTCAGCCCTGCACCGGAATTCAATTCATAAATATTGCGTGTTTTATATGCGGTAACTCTTTCTGATAAATTTTCAAACAATGCTTTGATTGTTGAAACAATATATTCGGTTTCGCTTTATTATTTATTAAGAAATTAATTTTCAGCCTTGCACCGGAATTCAATTCATAAATATTGCGTGTTTTATATGCGGTAACTCTTTCTGATGAATTTTCTAACAATGTTTTGATTGTTCAAACAATATATTCGGTTTCGCTTTATTATTTATTAAGAAATTAATTTTCAGCACTGCACCGGAATTCAATTCATTATTATTGCGTGTTTTATATGCGGTAACTCTTTCTGAGGAATTTTCTAACAATGCTTTGATTGTTGAAACAATATATTCGGTTTCGCTTTATTATTTATTAAGAAATTAATTTTCAGCCTTGCACGGGAATTCAATTGATAAATATTGCGTGTTTTATATGCGGTAACTCTTTCTGATGAATTTTCTAACAATGTTTTGATTGTTCAAACAATATATTCGGTTTCGCTTTATTATTTATTAAGAAATTAATTTTCAGCCCTGCACCGGAATTCAATTCATAAATATTGCGTGTTTTATATGCGGTAACTCTTTCTGATAAATTTTCAAACAATGCTTTGATTGTTGAAACAATATATTCGGTTTCGCTTTATTATTTATTAAGAAATTAATTTTCAGCCTTGCACCGGAATTCAATTCATAAATATTGCGTGTTTTATATGCGGTAACTCTTTCTGATGAATTTTCTAACAATGCTTTGATTGTTGAAACAATATATTCGGTTTCGCTTTATTATTTATTAAGAAATTAATTTTAAGCCCTGCACCGGAATTCAGTTCATAAATATTGCGTGTTTTATATGCGGTAACTCTTTCTGATGAATTTTCTAACAATGTTTTGATTGTTCAAACAATATATTCGGTTTCGCTTTATTATTTATTAAGAAATTAATTTTCAGCACTGCACCGGAATTCAATTCATAATTATTGCGTGTTTTATATGCGGTAACTCTTTCTGAGGAATTTTCTAACAATGCTTTGATTGTTGAAACAATATATTCGGTTTCGCTTTATTATTTATTAAGAAATTAATTTTCAGCCCTGCACCAGAATTTAATTCATAAATATTGCGTGTTTTATATGCGGTAACTCTTTCTGATAAATTTTCAAACAATGCTTTGATTGTTGAAACAATATATTCGGTTTCGCTTTATTATTTATTAAGAAATTAATTTTCAGCCTTGCACCGGAATTCAATTCATAAATATTGCGTGTTTTATATGCGGTAACTCTTTCTGATGAATTTTCTAACAATGCTTTGATTGTTGAAACAATATATTCGGTTTCGCTTTATTATTTATTAAGAAATTAATTTTAAGCCCTGCACCGGAATTCAGTTCATAAATATTGCGTGTTTTATAAGCGGTAACTCTTTCTGATGAATTTTCTAATAATGCTTTGATTGTTGAAAGAATATATTCGGTTTCGCTTTATTATTTATTAAGAAATTAATTTTCAGCCTTGCACCGGAATTCAATTGATAAATATTGCGTGTTTTATATGCGGTAACTCTTTCTGATGAATTTTCTAACAATGTTTTGATTGTTCAAACAATATACTCGGTTTCGCTTTATTATTTATTAAGAAATTAATTTTCAGCCCTGCACCGGAATTCAATTCATAAATATTGCGTGTTTTATATGCGGTAACTCTTTCTGATAAATTTTCAAACAATGCTTTGATTGTTGAAACAATATATTCGGTTTCGCTTTATTATTTATTAAGAAATTAATTTTCAGCCTTGCACCGGAATTCAATTCATAAATATTGCGTGTTTTATATGCGGTAACTCTTTCTGATGAATTTTCTAACAATGCTTTGATTGTTGAAACAATATATTCGGTTTCGCTTTATTATTTATTAAGAAATTAATTTTAAGCCCTGCACCGGAATTCAGTTCATAAATATTGCGTGTTTTATATGCGGTAATTCTTTCTGATGAATTTTCTAACAATGCTTTGATTGTTGAAACTATATATTCGTTTTCGCTTTATTATTTATTAAGAAATTAATTTTCAGCCCTGCACCGGAATTCAATTCATAAATATTGCGTGTTTTATATGCAGTAACTCTTTTTGATGAATTTTCTAACAATGCTTTGATTGTTGAAACAATATATTTGGTTTCGCTTTATTATTTATTACGAAATTAATTTTCAGCGGTGCACCGGAATTCAATTTATAAATATTGCGTCTTTTATATGCGGGAACTCTTTCTGATGAATTTTCTAACAATGCTTTGATTGTTGAAACAATATATTCGGTTTCGCTTTATTATTTATTAAGAAATTAATTTTCAGCCTTGCACCGGAATTCAATTCATAAATATTGCGTGTTTTCTATGCGGAAACTCTTTCTGATGAATTTTCTAACAATGTTTTGATTGTTCAAACAATATATTTGGTTTCGCTTTATTATTTATTAAGAAATAAATTTCCAGCCCTGCACCGGGATTCAGTTCATAAATATTGCGAGTTTTATATGCGGTAACTCTTTCTGATAAATTTTCAAACAATGCTTTGATTGTTGAAACAATATATTCAGTTTCGCTTTATTATTTATTAAGAAATTTATTTTCAGCGGTGCACCGGAATTCAATTCATAAATATTGCGTGTTTTATATGCGGGAACTCTTTCTGATGAATTTTCTAACAATGCTTTGATTGTTGAAACAATATATTCGGTTTCGCTATATTATTTATTAAGAAATTAATTTTCAGCCCTGCACCGGAATTATATTCATAAATATTGCGCGTTTTATATGCGGTAACTCTTTCTGATAAATTTTCAAACAATGCTTTGATTGTTGAAACAATATATTCGGTTTCGCTTTATTATTTATTAAGAAATTAACTTTCAGCCTTGCACCGGAATTCAATTCATAAATATTGCGTGTTTTACATGCGGTAACTCTTTCTGATGAATTTTCTAACAATGTTTTGATTGTTGAAACAATATATTCAGTTTCGCTTTATTATTTATTAAGAAATTAATTTTCAGCCCTGCACCGGAATTCAATTCATAAATATTGCGTGTTTTATATGCGGTAACTCTTTCTGATAAATTTTCAAAGAATGCTTTGATTGTTGAAACAATATATTCAGTTTCGCTTTAACATTTATTAAGAAATTAATTTCCAGCCTTGCACCGGAATTATATTCATAAATATTGCGTGTTTTATATGCGGTAACTCTTTCTGATGAATTTTCTAACAAGGCTTTGATTGTTGAAACTATATATTCGGTTTCGCTTTATTATTTATTAGGAAATTAATTATCAGCCCTGCACCGGAATTTAGTTCATAAATATTGCGTGTTTTATAAGCGGTAACTCTTTCTGATGAATTTTCTAACAATGCTTTGATTGTTGAAACAATATATTCGGTTTCGCTTTATTATTTATTAGGAAATTAATTATCAGCCCTGCACCGGAATTTAGTTCATAAATATTGCGTGTTTTATAAGCGGTAACTCTTTCTGATGAATTTTCTAACAATGCTTTGATTGTTGAAACAATATATTCGGTTTCGCTTTATTATTTATTAAGAAATTAATTTTAAGCCCAGCCCGGAATTCAATTCATAAATATTGCGTGTTTTATATGCGGTATCTCTTTCTGATGAATTTTCTAACAATGTTTTGATTGTTGAAACAATATATCTGGTTTCGCTTTATTATTTATTAAGAAATTAATTTTCAGCCTTGCACCGGAATTCAATTGATAAATATTGCGTGTTTTATATGCGGTAACTCTTTCTGATGAATTTTCTAACAATGTTTTGATTGTTCAAACAATATATTCGGTTTCGCTTTATTATTTATTAAGAAATTAATTTTCAGCCCTGCACCGGAATTCAATTCATAAATATTGCGTGTTTTATATGCGGTAACTCTTTCTGATAAATTTTCAAACAATGCTTTGATTGTTGAAACAATATATTCGGTTTCGCTTTATTATTTATTAAGAAATTAATTTTCAGCCTTGCACCGGAATTCAATTCATAAATATTGCGTGTTTTATATGCGGTAACTCTTTCTGATGAATTTTCTAACAATGTTTTGATTGTTCAAACAATATATTCGGTTTCGCTTTATTATTTATTAAGAAATTAATTTTCAGCACTGCACCGGAATTCAATTCATTATTATTGCGTGTTTTATATGCGGTAACTCTTTCTGAGGAATTTTCTAACAATGCTTTGATTGTTGAAACAATATATTCGGTTTCGCTTTATTATTTATTAAGAAATTAATTTTCAGCCTTGCACGGGAATTCAATTGATAAATATTGCGTGTTTTATATGCGGTAACTCTTTCTGATGAATTTTCTAACAATGTTTTGATTGTTCAAACAATATATTCGGTTTCGCTTTATTATTTATTAAGAAATTAATTTTCAGCCCTGCACCGGAATTCAATTCATAAATATTGCGTGTTTTATATGCGGTAACTCTTTCTGATAAATTTTCAAACAATGCTTTGATTGTTGAAACAATATATTCGGTTTCGCTTTATTATTTATTAAGAAATTAATTTTCAGCCTTGCACCGGAATTCAATTCATAAATATTGCGTGTTTTATATGCGGTAACTCTTTCTGATGAATTTTCTAACAATGCTTTGATTGTTGAAACAATATATTCGGTTTCGCTTTATTATTTATTAAGAAATTAATTTTAAGCCCTGCACCGGAATTCAGTTCATAAATATTGCGTGTTTTATATGCGGTAACTCTTTCTGATGAATTTTCTAACAATGTTTTGATTGTTCAAACAATATATTCGGTTTCGCTTTATTATTTATTAAGAAATTAATTTTCAGCACTGCACCGGAATTCAATTCATAATTATTGCGTGTTTTATATGCGGTAACTCTTTCTGAGGAATTTTCTAACAATGCTTTGATTGTTGAAACAATATATTCGGTTTCGCTTTATTATTTATTAAGAAATTAATTTTCAGCCCTGCACCAGAATTCAATTCATAAATATTGCGTGTTTTATATGCGGTAACTCTTTCTGATAAATTTTCAAACAATGCTTTGATTGTTGAAACAATATATTCGGTTTCGCTTTATTATTTATTAAGAAATTAATTTTCAGCCTTGCACCGGAATTCAATTCATAAATATTGCGTGTTTTATATGCGGTAACTCTTTCTGATGAATTTTCTAACAATGCTTTGATTGTTGAAACAATATATTCGGTTTCGCTTTATTATTTATTAAGAAATTAATTTTAAGCCCTGCACCGGAATTCAGTTCATAAATATTGCGTGTTTTATAAGCGGTAACTCTTTCTGATGAATTTTCTAATAATGCTTTGATTGTTGAAAGAATATATTCGGTTTCGCTTTATTATTTATTAAGAAATTAATTTTCAGCCTTGCACCGGAATTCAATTGATAAATATTGCGTGTTTTATATGCGGTAACTCTTTCTGATGAATTTTCTAACAATGTTTTGATTGTTCAAACAATATACTCGGTTTCGCTTTATTATTTATTAAGAAATTAATTTTCAGCCCTGCACCGGAATTCAATTCATAAATATTGCGTGTTTTATATGCGGTAACTCTTTCTGATAAATTTTCAAACAATGCTTTGATTGTTGAAACAATATATTCGGTTTCGCTTTATTATTTATTAAGAAATTAATTTTCAGCCTTGCACCGGAATTCAATTCATAAATATTGCGTGTTTTATATGCGGTAACTCTTTCTGATGAATTTTCTAACAATGCTTTGATTGTTGAAACAATATATTCGGTTTCGCTTTATTATTTATTAAGAAATTAATTTTAAGCCCTGCACCGGAATTCAGTTCATAAATATTGCGTGTTTTATATGCGGTAATTCTTTCTGATGAATTTTCTAACAATGCTTTGATTGTTGAAACTATATATTCGTTTTCGCTTTATTATTTATTAAGAAATTAATTTTCAGCCCTGCACCGGAATTCAATTCATAAATATTGCGTGTTTTATATGCAGTAACTCTTTTTGATGAATTTTCTAACAATGCTTTGATTGTTGAAACAATATATTTGGTTTCGCTTTATTATTTATTACGAAATTAATTTTCAGCGGTGCACCGGAATTCAATTTATAAATATTGCGTCTTTTATATGCGGGAACTCTTTCTGATGAATTTTCTAACAATGCTTTGATTGTTGAAACAATATATTCGGTTTCGCTTTATTATTTATTAAGAAATTAATTTTCAGCCTTGCACCGGAATTCAATTCATAAATATTGCGTGTTTTCTATGCGGTAACTCTTTCTGATGAATTTTCTAACAATGTTTTGATTGTTCAAACAATATATTTGGTTTCGCTTTATTATTTATTAAGAAATAAATTTCCAGCCCTGCACCGGGATTCAGTTCATAAATATTGCGAGTTTTATATGCGGTAACTCTTTCTGATAAATTTTCAAACAATGCTTTGATTGTTGAAACAATATATTCAGTTTCGCTTTATTATTTATTAAGAAATTTATTTTCAGCGGTGCACCGGAATTCAATTCATAAATATTGCGTGTTTTATATGCGGGAACTCTTTCTGATGAATTTTCTAACAATGCTTTGATTGTTGAAACAATATATTCGGTTTCGCTATATTATTTATTAAGAAATTAATTTTCAGCCCTGCACCGGAATTATATTCATAAATATTGCGCGTTTTATATGCGGTAACTCTTTCTGATAAATTTTCAAACAATGCTTTGATTGTTGAAACAATATATTCGGTTTCGCTTTATTATTTATTAAGAAATTAACTTTCAGCCTTGCACCGGAATTCAATTCATAAATATTGCGTGTTTTACATGCGGTAACTCTTTCTGATGAATTTTCTAACAATGTTTTGATTGTTGAAACAATATATTCAGTTTCGCTTTATTATTTATTAAGAAATTAATTTTCAGCCCTGCACCGGAATTCAATTCATAAATATTGCGTGTTTTATATGCGGTAACTCTTTCTGATAAATTTTCAAAGAATGCTTTGATTGTTGAAACAATATATTCAGTTTCGCTTTAACATTTATTAAGAAATTAATTTCCAGCCTTGCACCGGAATTATATTCATAAATATTGCGTGTTTTATATGCGGTAACTCTTTCTGATGAATTTTCTAACAATGCTTTGATTGTTGAAACTATATATTCGGTTTCGCTTTATTATTTATTAGGAAATTAATTATCAGCCCTGCACCGGAATTTAGTTCATAAATATTGCGTGTTTTATAAGCGGTAAATCTTTCTGATGAATTTTCTAACAATGCTTTGATTGTTGAAACAATATATTCGGTTTCGCTTTATTATTTATTAGGAAATTAATTATCAGCCCTGCACCGGAATTTAGTTCATAAATATTGCGTGTTTTATAAGCGGTAACTCTTTCTGATGAATTTTCTAACAATGCTTTGATTGTTGAAACAATATATTCGGTTTCGCTTTATTATTTATTAAGAAATTAATTTTAAGCCCAGCCCGGAATTCAATTCATAAATATTGCGTGTTTTATATGCGGTATCTCTTTCTGATGAATTTTCTAACAATGTTTTGATTGTTGAAACAATATATCTGGTTTCGCTTTATTATTTATTAAGAAATTAATTTTCAGCCTTGCACCGGAATTCAATTGATAAATATTGCGTGTTTTATATGCGGTAACTCTTTCTGATGAATTTTCTAACAATGTTTTGATTGTTCAAACAATATATTCGGTTTCGCTTTATTATTTATTAAGAAATTAATTTTCAGCCCTGCACCGGAATTCAATTCATAAATATTGCGTGTTTTATATGCGGTAACTCTTTCTGATAAATTTTCAAACAATGCTTTGATTGTTGAAACAATATATTCGGTTTCGCTTTATTATTTATTAAGAAATTAATTTTCAGCCTTGCACCGGAATTCAATTCATAAATATTGCGTGTTTTATATGCGGTAACTCTTTCTGATGAATTTTCTAACAATGTTTTGATTGTTCAAACAATATATTCGGTTTCGCTTTATTATTTATTAAGAAATTAATTTTCAGCACTGCACCGGAATTCAATTCATAATTATTGCGTGTTTTATATGCGGTAACTCTTTCTGAGGAATTTTCTAACAATGCTTTGATTGTTGAAACAATATATTCGGTTTCGCTTTATTATTTATTAAGAAATTATTTTTCAGCCTTGCACCGGAATTCAATTGATAAATATTGCGTGTTTTATATGCGGTAACTCTTTCTGATGAATTTTCTAACAATGTTTTGATTGTTCAAACAATATATTCGGTTTCGCTTTATTATTTATTAAGAAATTAATTTTCAGCCCTGCACCGGAATTCAATTCATAAATATTGCGTGTTTTATATGCGGTAACTCTTTCTGATAAATTTTCAAACAATGCTTTGATTGTTGAAACAATATATTCGGTTTCGCTTTATTATTTATTAAGAAATTAATTTTCAGCCTTGCACCGGAATTCAATTCATAAATATTGCGTGTTTTATATGCGGTAACTCTTTCTGATGAATTTTCTAACAATGCTTTGATTGTTGAAACAATATATTCGGTTTCGCTTTATTATTTATTAAGAAATTAATTTTAAGCCCTGCACCGGAATTCAGTTCATAAATATTGCGTGTTTTATATGCGGTAACTCTTTCTGATGAATTTTCTAACAATGTTTTGATTGTTCAAACAATATATTCGGTTTCGCTTTATTATTTATTAAGAAATTAATTTTCAGCACTGCACCGGAATTCAATTCATAATTATTGCGTGTTTTATATGCGGTAACTCTTTCTGAAGAATTTTCTAACAATGCTTTGATTGTTGAAACAATATATTCGGTTTCGCTTTATTATTTATTAAGAAATTAATTTTCAGCCCTGCACCAGAATTCAATTCATAAATATTGCGTGTTTTATATGCGGTAACTCTTTCTGATAAATTTTCAAACAATTCTTTGATTGTTGAAACAATATATTCGGTTTCGCTTTATTATTTATTAAGAAATTAATTTTCAGCCTTGCACCGGAATTCAATTCATAAATATTGCGTGTTTTATATGCGGTAACTCTTTCTGATGAATTTTCTAACAATGCTTTGATTGTTGAAACAATATATTCGGTTTCGCTTTATTATTTATTAAGAAATTAATTTTAAGCCCTGCACCGGAATTCAGTTCATAAATATTGCGTGTTTTATAAGCGGTAACTCTTTCTGATGAATTTTCTAACAATGCTTTGATTTTTAAAGAATATATTCGGTTTCGCTTTATTATTTATTAAGAAATTAATTTTCAGCCTTGCACCGGAATTCAATTGATAAATATTGCGTGTTTTATATGCGGTAACTCTTTCTGATGAATTTTCTAACAATGTTTTGATTGTTCAAACAATATACTCGGTTTCGCTTTATTATTTATTAAGAAATTAATTTTCAGCCCTGCACCGGAATTCAATTCATAAATATTGCGTGTTTTATATGCGGTAACTCTTTCTGATAAATTTTCAAACAATGCTTTGATTGTTGAAACAATATATTCGGTTTCGCTTTATTATTTATTAAGAAATTAATTTTCAGCCTTGCACCGGAATTCAATTCATAAATATTGCGTGTTTTATATGCGGTAACTCTTTCTGATGAATTTTCTAACAATGCTTTGATTGTTGAAACAATATATTCGGTTTCGCTTTATTATTTATTAAGAAATTAATTTTAAGCCCTGCACCGGAATTCAATTCATAAATATTGCGTGTTTTATATGCGGTAACTCTTTCTGATGAATTTTCTAACAATGTTTTGATTGTTCAAACAATATATTCGGTTTCGCTTTATTATTTATTAAGAAATTAATTTTCAGCACTGCACCGGAATTCAATTCATAATTATTGCGTGTTTTATATGCGGTAACTCTTTCTGAGGAATTTTCTAACAATGCTTTGATTGTTGAAACAATATATTCGGTTTCGCTTTATTATTTATTAAGAAATTAATTTTCAGCCCTGCACCAGAAATTCAATTCATAAATATCGCGTGTTTTATATGCGGTAACTCTTTCTGATGAATTTTCTAACAATGCTTTGATTGTTGAAACAATATATTCGGTTTCGCTTTATTATTTATTAAGAAATTAATTTTCAGCCCTGCACCGGAATTCAATTCATAAATATTGCGTGTTTTATATGCGGTAACTCTTTCTGATAAATTTTCAAACAATGCTTTGATTGTTGAAACAATATATTCAGTTTCGCTTTATTATTTATTAAGAAATTAATTTTCAGCCTTGCACCGGAATTCAATTCATAAATATTGCGTGTTTTATATGCGGTAACTCTTTCTGATGAATTTTCTAACAATGCTTTGATTGTTGAAACAATATATTCGGTTTCGCTTTATTATTTATTAAGAAATTAATTTTAAGCCCTGCACCGGAATTCAATTCATAAATATTGCGTGTTTTATATGCAGTAACTCTTTTTGATGAATTTTCTAACAATGCTTTGATTGTTGAAACAATATATTTGGTTTCGCTTTATTATTTATTACGAAATTAATTTTCAGCGGTGCACCGGAATTCAATTTATAAATATTGCGTCTTTTATATGCGGGAACTCTTTCTGATGAATTTTCTAACAATGCTTTGATTGTTGAAACAATATATTCGGTTTCGCTTTATTATTTATTAAGAAATTAATTTTCAGCCTTGCACCGGAATTCAATTCATAAATATTGCGTGTTTTCTATGCGGTAACTCTTTCTGATGAATTTTCTAACAATGTTTTGATTGTTCAAACAATATATTTGGTTTCGCTTTATTATTTATTAAGAAATAAATTTCCAGCCCTGCACCGGGATTCAGTTCATAAATATTGCGAGTTTTATATGCGGTAACTCTTTCTGATAAATTTTCAAACAATGCTTTGATTGTTGAAACAATATATTCAGTTTCGCTTTATTATTTATTAAGAAATTTATTTTCAGCGGTGCACCGGAATTCAATTCATAATTATTGCGTGTTTTATATGCGGTAACTCTTTCTGAGGAATTTTCTAACAATGCTTTGATTGTTGAAACAATATATTCGGTTTCGCTTTATTATTTATTAAGAAATTAATTTTCAGCCCTGCACCAGAAATTCAATTCATAAATATCGCGTGTTTTATATGCGGTAACTCTTTCTGATGAATTTTCTAACAATGCTTTGATTGTTGAAACAATATATTCGGTTTCGCTTTATTATTTATTAAGAAATTAATTTTCAGCCCTGCACCGGAATTCAATTCATAAATATTGCGTGTTTTATATGCGGTAACTCTTTCTGATAAATTTTCAAACAATGCTTTGATTGTTGAAACAATATATTCAGTTTCGCTTTATTATTTATTAAGAAATTAATTTTCAGCCTTGCACCGGAATTCAATTCATAAATATTGCGTGTTTTATATGCGGTAACTCTTTCTGATGAATTTTCTAACAATGCTTTGATTGTTGAAACAATATATTCGGTTTCGCTTTATTATTTATTAAGAAATTAATTTTAAGCCCTGCACCGGAATTCAATTCATAAATATTGCGTGTTTTATATGCAGTAACTCTTTTTGATGAATTTTCTAACAATGCTTTGATTGTTGAAACAATATATTTGGTTTCGCTTTATTATTTATTACGAAATTAATTTTCAGCGGTGCACCGGAATTCAATTTATAAATATTGCGTCTTTTATATGCGGGAACTCTTTCTGATGAATTTTCTAACAATGCTTTGATTGTTGAAACAATATATTCGGTTTCGCTTTATTATTTATTAAGAAATTAATTTTCAGCCTTGCACCGGAATTCAATTCATAAATATTGCGTGTTTTCTATGCGGTAACTCTTTCTGATGAATTTTCTAACAATGTTTTGATTGTTCAAACAATATATTTGGTTTCGCTTTATTATTTATTAAGAAATAAAGTTCCAGCCCTGCACCGGGATTCAGTTCATAAATATTGCGAGTTTTATATGCGGTAACTCTTTCTGATAAATTTTCAAACAATGCTTTGATTGTTGAAACAATATATTCAGTTTCGCTTTATTATTTATTAAGAAATTTATTTTCAGCGGTGCACCGGAATTCAATTCATAAATATTGCGTGTTTTATATGCGGGAACTCTTTCTGATGAATTTTCTAACAATACTTTGATTGTTGAAACAATATATTCGGTTTCGCTATATTATTTATTAAGAAATTAATTTTCAGCCCTGCACCGGAATTATATTCATAAATATTGCGTGTTTTATATGCGGTAACTCTTTCTGATAAATTTTCAAACAATGCTTTGATTGTTGAAACAATATATTCGGTTTCGCTTTATTATTTATTAAGAAATTAACTTTCAGCCTTGCACCGGAATTCAATTCATAAATATTGCGTGTTTTACATGCGGTAACTCTTTCTGATGAATTTTCTAACAATGTTTTGATTGTTGAAACAATATATTCAGTTTCGCTTTATTATTTATTAAGAAATTAATTTTCAGCCCTGCACCGGAATTCAATTCATAAATATTGCGTGTTTCATATGCGGTAACTCTTTCTGATAAATTTTCAAACAATGCTTTGATTGTTGAAACAATATATTCAGTTTCGCTTTAACATTTATTAAGAAATTAATTTCCAGCCTTGCACCGGAATTATATTCATAAATATTGCGTGTTTTATATGCGGTAACTCTTTCTGATGAATTTTCTAACAATGCTTTGATTGTTGAAACTATATATTCGGTTTCGCTTTATTATTTATTAGGAAATTAATTATCAGCCCTGCACCGGAATTTAGTTCATAAATATTGCGTGTTTTATAAGCGGTAACTCTTTCTGATGAATTTTCTAACAATGCTTTGATTGTTGAAACAATATATTCGGTTTCGCTTTATTATTTATTAAGAAATTAATTTTCAGCCCTGCACCGGAATTCAATTCATAAATATTGCGTGTTTTATATGCGGTAACTCTTTCTGATAAATTTTCAAACAATGCTTTGATTGTTCAAACAATATATTCGGTTTCGCTTTATTATTTATTAAGAAATTAATTTTCAGCCCTGCACCGGAATTCAATTCATAAATATTGCGTGTTTTATATGCGGTAACTCTTTCTGATAAATTTTCAAACAATGCTTTGATTGTTGAAACAATATATTCGGTTTCGCTTTATTATTTATTAAGAAATTAATTTTCAGCCTTGCACCGGAATTCAATTCATAAATATTGCGTGTTTTATATGCGGTAACTCTTTCTGATGAATTTTCTAACAATGTTTTGATTGTTCAAACAATATATTCGGTTTCGCTTTATTATTTATTAAGAAATTAATTTTCAGCACTGCACCGGAATTCAATTCATAATTATTGCGTGTTTTATATGCGGTAACTCTTTCTGAGGAATTTTCTAACAATGCTTTGATTGTTGAAACAATATATTCGGTTTCGCTTTATTATTTATTAAGAAATTAATTTTCAGCCTTGCACCGGAATTCAATTGATAAATATTGCGTGTTTTATATGCGGTAACTCTTTCTGATGAATTTTCTAACAATGTTTTGATTGTTCAAACAATATATTCGGTTTCGCTTTATTATTTATTAAGAAATTAATTTTCAGCCCTGCACCGGAATTCAATTCATAAATATTGCGTGTTTTATATGCGGTAACTCTTTCTGATAAATTTTAAACAATGCTTTGACTGTTGAAACAATATATTCGGTTTCGCTTTATTATTTATTAAGAAATTAATTTTCAGCCTTGCACCGGAATTCAATTCATAAATATTGCGTGTTTTATATGCGGTAACTCTTTCTGATGAATTTTCTAACAATGCTTTGATTGTTGAAACAATATATTCGGTTTCGCTTTATTATTTATTAAGAAATTAATTTTAAGCCCTGCACCGGAATTCAGTTCATAAATATTGCGTGTTTTATATGCGGTAACTCTTTCTGATGAATTTTCTAACAATGTTTTGATTGTTCAAACAATATATTCGGTTTCGCTTTATTATTTATTAAGAAATTAATTTTCAGCACTGCACCGGAATTCAATTCATAATTATTGCGTGTTTTATATGCGGTAACTCTTTCTGAGGAATTTTCTAACAATGCTTTGATTGTTGAAACAATATATTCGGTTTCGCTTTATTATTTATTAAGAAATTAATTTTCAGCCCTGCACCAGAATTCAATTCATAAATATTGCGTGTTTTATATGCGGTAACTCTTTCTGATAAATTTTCAAACAATGCTTTGATTGTTGAAACAATATATTCGGTTTCGCTTTATTATTTATTAAGAAATTAATTTTCAGCCTTGCACCGGAATTCAATTCATAAATATTGCGTGTTTTATATGCGGTAACTCTTTCTGATGAATTTTCTAACAATGCTTTGATTGTTGAAACAATATATTCGGTTTCGCTTTATTATTTATTAAGAAATTAATTTTAAGCCCTGCACCGGAATTCAGTTCATAAATATTGCGTGTTTTATAAGCGGTAACTCTTTCTGATGAATTTTCTAACAATGCTTTGATTGTTGAAAGAATATATTCGGTTTCGCTTTATTATTTATTAAGAAATTAATTTTCAGCCTTGCACCGGAATTCAATTGATAAATATTGCGTGTTTTATATGCGGTAACTCTTTCTGATGAATTTTCTAACAATGTTTTGATTGTTCAAACAATATTCTCGGTTTCGCTTTATTATTTATTAAGAAATTAATTTTCAGCCCTGCACCGGAATTCAATTCATAAATATTGCGTGTTTTATATGCGGTAACTCTTTCTGATAAATTTTCAAACAATGCTTTGATTGTTGAAACAATATATTCGGTTTCGCTTTATTATTTATTAAGAAATTAATTTTCAGCCTTGCACCGGAATTCAATTCATAAATATTGCGTGTTTTATATGCGGTAACTCTTTCTGATGAATTTTCTAACAATGCTTTGATTGTTGAAACAATATATTCGGTTTCGCTTTATTATTTATTAAGAAATTAATTTTAAGCCCTGCACCGGAATTCAATTCATAAATATTGCGTGTTTTATATGCGGTAACTCTTTCTGATGAATTTTCTAACAATGTTTTGATTGTTCAAACAATATATTCGGTTTCGCTTTATTATTTATTAAGAAATTAATTTTCAGCACTGCACCGGAATTCAATTCATAATTATTGCGTGTTTTATATGCGGTAACTCTTTCTGAGGAATTTTCTAACAATGCTTTGATTGTTGAAACAATATATTCGGTTTCGCTTTATTATTTATTAAGAAATTAATTTTCAGCCCTGCACCAGAAATTCAATTCATAAATATCGCGTGTTTTATATGCGGTAACTCTTTCTGATGAATTTTCTAACAATGCTTTGATTGTTGAAACAATATATTCGGTTTCGCTTTATTATTTATTAAGAAATTAATTTTCAGCCCTGCACCGGAATTCAATTCATAAATATTGCGTGTTTTATATGCGGTAACTCTTTCTGATAAATTTTCAAACAATGCTTTGATTGTTGAAACAATATATTCAGTTTCGCTTTATTATTTATTAAGAAATTAATTTTCAGCCTTGCACCGGAATTCAATTCATAAATATTGCGTGTTTTATATGCGGTAACTCTTTCTGATGAATTTTCTAACAATGCTTTGATTGTTGAAACAATATATTTGGTTTCGCTTTATTATTTATTACGAAATTAATTTTCAGCGGTGCACCGGAATTCAATTTATAAATATTGCGTCTTTTATATGCGGGAACTCTTTCTGATGAATTTTCTAAAAATGCTTTGATTGTTGAAACAATATATTCGGTTTCGCTTTATTATTTATTAAGAAATTAATTTTCAGCCTTGCACCGGAATTCAATTCATAAATATTGCGTGTTTTCTATGCGGTAACTCTTTCTGATGAATTTTCTAACAATGTTTTGATTGTTCAAACAATATATTTGGTTTCGCTTTATTATTTATTAAGAAATAAATTTCCAGCCCTGCACCGGGATTCAGTTCATAAATATTGCGAGTTTTATATGCGGTAACTCTTTCTGATAAATTTTCAAACAATGCTTTGATTGTTGAAACAATATATTCAGTTTCGCTTTATTATTTATTAAGAAATTTATTTTCAGCGGTGCACCGGAATTCAATTCATAATTATTGCGTGTTTTATATGCGGTAACTCTTTCTGAGGAATTTTCTAACAATGCTTTGATTGTTGAAACAATATATTCGGTTTCGCTTTATTATTTATTAAGAAATTAATTTTCAGCCCTGCACCAGAAATTCAATTCATAAATATCGCGTGTTTTATATGCGGTAACTCTTTCTGATGAATTTTCTAACAATGCTTTGATTGTTGAAACAATATATTCGGTTTCGCTTTATTATTTATTAAGAAATTAATTTTCAGCCCTGCACCGGAATTCAATTCATAAATATTGCGTGTTTTATATGCGGTAACTCTTTCTGATAAATTTTCAAACAATGCTTTGATTGTTGAAACAATATATTCAGTTTCGCTTTATTATTTATTAAGAAATTAATTTTCAGCCTTGCACCGGAATTCAATTCATAAATATTGCGTGTTTTATATGCGGTAACTCTTTCTGATGAATTTTCTAACAATGCTTTGATTGTTGAAACAATATATTCGGTTTCGCTTTATTATTTATTAAGAAATTAATTTTAAGCCCTGCACCGGAATTCAATTCATAAATATTGCGTGTTTTATATGCAGTAACTCTTTTTGATGAATTTTCTAACAATGTTTTGATTGTTCAAACAATATATTTGGTTTCGCTTTATTATTTATTAAGAAATAAATTTCCAGCCCTGCACCGGGATTCAGTTCATAAATATTGCGAGTTTTATATGCGGTAACTCTTTCTGATAAATTTTCAAACAATGCTTTGATTGTTGAAACAATATATTCAGTTTCGCTTTATTATTTATTAAGAAATTTATTTTCAGCGGTGCACCGGAATTCAATTCATAAATATTGCGTGTTTTATATGCGGGAACTCTTTCTGATGAATTTTCTAACAATACTTTGATTGTTGAAACAATATATTCGGTTTCGCTATATTATTTATTAAGAAATTAATTTTCAGCCCTGCACCGGAATTATATTCATAAATATTGCGTGTTTTATATGCGGTAACTCTTTCTGATAAATTTTCAAACAATGCTTTGATTGTTGAAACAATATATTCGGTTTCGCTTTATTATTTATTAAGAAATTAACTTTCAGCCTTGCACCGGAATTCAATTCATAAATATTGCGTGTTTTACATGCGGTAACTCTTTCTGATGAATTTTCTAACAATGTTTTGATTGTTGAAACAATATATTCAGTTTCGCTTTATTATTTATTAAGAAATTAATTTTCAGCCCTGCACCGGAATTCAATTCATAAATATTGCGTGTTTTATATGCGGTAACTCTTTCTGATAAATTTTCAAACAATGCTTTGATTGTTGAAACAATATATTCAGTTTCGCTTTAACATTTATTAAGAAATTAATTTCCAGCCTTGCACCGGAATTATATTCATAAATATTGCGTGTTTTATATGCGGTAACTCTTTCTGATGAATTTTCTAACAATGCTTTGATTGTTGAAACTATATATTCGGTTTCGCTTTATTATTTATTAGGAAATTAATTATCAGCCCTGCACCGGAATTTAGTTCATAAATATTGCGTGTTTTATAAGCGGTAACTCTTTCTGATGAATTTTCTAACAATGCTTTGATTGTTGAAACAATATATTCGGTTTCGCTTTATTATTTATTAGGAAATTAATTATCAGCCCTGCACCGGAATTTAGTTCATAAATATTGCGTGTTTTATAAGCGGTAACTCTTTCTGATGAATTTTCTAACAATGCTTTGATTGTTGAAACAATATATTCGGTTTCGCTTTATTATTTATTAAGAAATTAATTTTAAGCCCAGCCCGGAATTCAATTCATAAATATTGCGTGTTTTATATGCGGTATCTCTTTCTGATGAATTTTCTAACAATGTTTTGATTGTTGAAACAATATATTTGGTTTCGCTTTATTATTTATTAAGAAATTAATTTTCAGCCTTGCACCGGAATTCAATTGATAAATATTGCGTGTTTTATATGCGGTAACTCTTTCTGATGAATTTTCTAACAATGTTTTGATTGTTCAAACAATATATTCGGTTTCGTTTTATTATTTATTAAGAAATTAATTTTCAGCCCTGCACCGGAATTCAATTCATAAATATTGCGTGTTTTATATGCGGTAACTCTTTCTGATAAATTTTCAAACAATGCTTTGATTGTTGAAACAATATATTCGGTTTCGCTTTATTATTTATTAAGAAATTAATTTTCAGCCTTGCACCGGAATTCAATTCATAAATATTGCGTGTTTTATATGCGGTAACTCTTTCTGATGAATTTTCTAACAATGTTTTGATTGTTCAAACAATATATTCGGTTTCGTTTTATTATTTATTAAGAAATTAATTTTCAGCACTGCACCGGAATTCAATTCATAATTATTGCGTGTTTTATATGCGGTAACTCTTTCTGAGGAATTTTCTAACAATGCTTTGATTGTTGAAACAATATATTCGGTTTCGCTTTATTATTTATTAAGAAATTAATTTTCAGCCTTGCACCGGAATTCAATTGATAAATATTGCGTGTTTTATATGCGGTAACTCTTTCTGATGAATTTTCTAACAATGTTTTGATTGTTCAAACAATATATTCGGTTTCGCTTTATTATTTATTAAGAAATTAATTTTCAGCATTGCACCGGAATTCAATTCATAAATATTGCGTGTTTTCTATGCGGTAACTCTTTCTGATGAATTTTCTAACAATGTTTTGATTGTTCAAACAATATATTTGGTTTCGCTTTATTATTTATTAAGAAATAAATTTCCAGCCCTGCACCGGGATTCAGTTCATAAATATTGCGAGTTTTATATGCGGTAACTCTTTCTGATAAATTTTCAAACAATGCTTTGATTGTTGAAACAATATATTCAGTTTCGCTTTATTATTTATTAAGAAATTTATTTTCAGCGGTGCACCGGAATTCAATTCATAATTATTGCGTGTTTTATATGCGGTAACTCTTTCTGAGGAATTTTCTAACAATGCTTTGATTGTTGAAACAATATATTCGGTTTCGCTTTATTATTTATTAAGAAATTAATTTTCAGCCCTGCACCAGAAATTCAATTCATAAATATCGCGTGTTTTATATGCGGTAACTCTTTCTGATGAATTTTCTAACAATGCTTTGATTGTTGAAACAATATATTCGGTTTCGCTTTATTATTTATTAAGAAATTAATTTTCAGCCCTGCACCGGAATTCAATTCATAAATATTGCGTGTTTTATATGCGGTAACTCTTTCTGATAAATTTTCAAACAATGCTTTGATTGTTGAAACAATATATTCAGTTTCGCTTTATTATTTATTAAGAAATTAATTTTCAGCCTTGCACCGGAATTCAATTCATAAATATTGCGTGTTTTATATGCGGTAACTCTTTCTGATGAATTTTCTAACAATGCTTTGATTGTTGAAACAATATATTCGGTTTCGCTTTATTATTTATTAAGAAATTAATTTTAAGCCCTGCACCGGAATTCAATTCATAAATATTGCGTGTTTTATATGCAGTAACTCTTTTTGATGAATTTTCTAACAATGCTTTGATTGTTGAAACAATATATTTGGTTTCGCTTTATTATTTATTACGAAATTAATTTTCAGCGGTGCACCGGAATTCAATTTATAAATATTGCGTCTTTTATATGCGGGAACTCTTTCTGATGAATTTTCTAACAATGCTTTGATTGTTGAAACAATATATTCGGTTTCGCTTTATTATTTATTAAGAAATTAATTTTCAGCCTTGCACCGGAATTCAATTCATAAATATTGCGTGTTTTCTATGCGGTAACTCTTTCTGATGAATTTTCTAACAATGTTTTGATTGTTCAAACAATATATTTGGTTTCGCTTTATTATTTATTAAGAAATAAATTTCCAGCCCTGCACCGGGATTCAGTTCATAAATATTGCGAGTTTTATATGCGGTAACTCTTTCTGATAAATTTTCAAACAATGCTTTGATTGTTGAAACAATATATTCAGTTTCGCTTTATTATTTATTAAGAAATTTATTTTCAGCGGTGCACCGGAATTCAATTCATAAATATTGCGTGTTTTATATGCGGGAACTCTTTCTGATGAATTTTCTAACAATACTTTGATTGTTGAAACAATATATTCGGTTTCGCTATATTATTTATTAAGAAATTAA
This sequence comes from Maratus speciosus, assembly GCA_963932465.1. NCBI lineage: Eukaryota > Metazoa > Arthropoda > Arachnida > Araneae > Salticidae > Maratus > Maratus speciosus. The sequence goes on from CAWVRF010000692.1 coordinate 36,780, forward strand.
TTTTCAGCCCTGCACCGGAATTATATTCATAAATATTGCGTGTTTTATATGCGGTAACTCTTTCTGATAAATTTTCAAACAATGCTTTGATTGTTGAAACAATATATTCGGTTTCGCTTTATTATTTATTAAGAAATTAACTTTCAGCCTTGCACCGGAATTCAATTCATAAATATTGCGTGTTTTACATGCGGTAACTCTTTCTGATGAATTTTCTAACAATGTTTTGATTGTTGAAACAATATATTCAGTTTCGCTTTATTATTTATTAAGAAATTAATTTTCAGCCCTGCACCGGAATTCAATTCATAAATATTGCGTGTTTTATATGCGGTAACTCTTTCTGATAAATTTTCAAACAATGCTTTGATTGTTGAAACAATATATTCAGTTTCGCTTTAACATTTATTAAGAAATTAATTTCCAGCCTTGCACCGGAATTATATTCATAAATATTGCGTGTTTTATATGCGGTAACTCTTTCTGATGAATTTTCTAACAATGCTTTGATTGTTGAAACTATATATTCGGTTTCGCTTTATTATTTATTAGGAAATTAATTATCAGCCCTGCACCGGAATTTAGTTCATAAATATTGCGTGTTTTATAAGCGGTAACTCTTTCTGATGAATTTTCTAACAATGCTTTGATTGTTGAAACAATATATTCGGTTTCGCTTTATTATTTATTAAGAAATTAATTTTAAGCCCAGCCCGGAATTCAATTCATAAATATTGCGTGTTTTATATGCGGTATCTCTTTCTGATGAATTTTCTAACAATGTTTTGATTGTTGAAACAATATATTTGGTTTCGCTTTATTATTTATTAAGAAATTAATTTTCAGCCTTGCACCGGAATTCAATTGATAAATATTGCGTGTTTTATATGCGGTAACTCTTTCTGATGAATTTTCTAACAATGTTTTGATTGTTCAAACAATATATTCGGTTTCGTTTTATTATTTATTAAGAATTTAATTTTCAGCCCTGCACCGGAATTCAATTCATAAATATTGCGTGTTTTATATGCGGTAACTCTTTCTGATAAATTTTCAAACAATGCTTTGATTGTTGAAACAATATATTCGGTTTCGCTTTATTATTTATTAAGAAATTAATTTTCAGCCTTGCACCGGAATTCAATTCATAAATATTGCGTGTTTTATATGCGATAACTCTTTCTGATGAATTTTCTAACAATGTTTTGATTGTTCAAACAATATATTCGGTTTCGTTTTATTATTTATTAAGAAATTAATTTTCAGCACTGCACCGGAATTCAATTCATAATTATTGCGTGTTTTATATGCGGTAACTCTTTCTGAGGAATTTTCTAACAATGCTTTGATTGTTGAAACAATATATTCGGTTTCGCTTTATTATTTATTAAGAAATTAATTTTCAGCCTTGCACCGGAATTCAATTGATAAATATTGCGTGTTTTATATGCGGTAACTCTTTCTGATGAATTTTCTAACAATGTTTTGATTGTTCAAACAATATATTCGGTTTCGCTTTATTATTTATTAAGAAATTAATTTTCAGCCCTGCACCGGAATTCAATTCATAAATATTGCGTGTTTTATATGCGGTAACTCTTTCTGATAAATTTTCAAACAATGCTTTGATTGTTGAAACAATATATTCGGTTTCGCTTTATTATTTATTAAGAAATTAATTTTCAGCCTTGCACCGGAATTCAATTCATAAATATTGCGTGTTTTATATGCGGTAACTCTTTCTGATGAATTTTCTAACAATGCTTTGATTGTTGAAACAATATATTCGGTTTCGCTTTATTATTTATTAAGAAATTAATTTTAAGCCCTGCACCGGAATTCAATTCATAAATATTGCGTGTTTTATATGCGGTAACTCTTTCTGATGAATTTTCTAACAATGTTTTGATTGTTCAAACAATATATTCGGTTTCGCTTTATTATTTATTAAGAAATTAATTTTCAGCACTGCACCGGAATTCAATTCATAATTATTGCGTGTTTTATATGCGGTAACTCTTTCTGAGGAATTTTCTAACAATGCTTTGATTGTTGAAACAATATATTCGGTTTCGCTTTATTATTTATTAAGAAATTAATTTTCAGCCCTGCACCGGAATTCAATTCATAAATATTGCGTGTTTTATATGCGGTAACTCTTTCTGATAAATTTTCAAACAATGCTTTGATTGTTGAAACAATATATTCAGTTTCGCTTTATTATTTATTAAGAAATTAATTTTCAGCCTTGCACCGGAATTCAATTCATAAATATTGCGTATTTTATATGCGGTAACTCTTTCTGATGAATTTTCTAACAATGCTTTGATTGTTGAAACAATATATTCGGTTTCGCTTTATTATTTATTAAGAAATTAATTTTCAGCCCTGCACCGGAATTCAATTCATAAATATTGCGTGTTTTATATGCAGTAACTCTTTTTGATGAATTTTCTAACAATGCGTTGATTGTTGAAACAATATATTTGGTTTCGCTTTATTATTTATTACGAAATTAATTTTCAGCGGTGCACCGGAATTCAATTTATAAATATTGCGTCTTTTATATGCGGGAACTCTTTCTGATGAATTTTCTAACAATGCTTTGATTGTTGAAACAATATATTCGGTTTCGCTTTATTATTTATTAAGAAATTAATTTTCAGCCTTGCACCGGAATTCAATTCATAAATATTGCGTGTTTTCTATGCGGTAACTCTTTCTGATGAATTTTCTAACAATGTTTTGATTGTTCAAACAATATATTTGGTTTCGCTTTATTATTTATTAAGAAATAAATTTCCAGCCCTGCACCGGGATTCAGTTCATAAATATTGCGAGTTTTATATGCGGTAACTCTTTCTGATAAATTTTCAAACAATGCTTTGATTGTTGAAACAATATATTCAGTTTCGCTTTATTACTTATTAAGAAATTTATTTTCAGCGGTGCACCGGAATTCAATTCATAAATATTGCGTGTTTTATATGCGGGAACTCTTTCTGATGAATTTTCTAACAATGCTTTGATTGTTGAAACAATATATTCGGTTTCGCTATATTATGTATTAAGAAATTAATTTTCAGCCCTGCACCGGAATTATATTCATAAATATTGCGTGTTTTATATGCGGTAACTCTTTCTGATAAATTTTCAAACAATGCTTTGATTGTTGAAACAATATATTCGGTTTCGCTTTATTATTTATTAAGAAATTAACTTTCAGCCTTGCACCGGAGTTCAATTCATAAATATTGCGTGTTTTACATGCGGTAACTCTTTCTGACGAATTTTCTAACAATGTTTTGATTGTTGAAACAATATATTCAGTTTCGCTTTATTATTTATTAAGAAATTAATTTTCAGCCCTGCACCGGAATTCAATTCATAAATATTGCGTGTTTTATATGCGGTAACTCTTTCTGATAAATTTTCAAACAATGCTTTGATTGTTGAAACAATATATTCAGTTTCGCTTTAACATTTATTAAGAAATTAATTTCCAGCCTTGCACCGGAATTATATTCATAAATATTGCGTGTTTTATATGCGGTAACTCTTTCTGATGAATTTTCTAACAATGCTTTGATTGTTGAAACTATATATTCGGTTTCGCTTTATTATTTATTAGGAAATTAATTATCAGCCCTGCACCGGAATTTAGTTCATAAATATTGCGTGTTTTATAAGCGGTAACTCTTTCTGATGAATTTTCTAACAATGCTTTGATTGTTGAAACAATATATTCGGTTTCGCTTTATTATTTATTAAGAAATTAATTTTAAGCCCAGCCCGGAATTCAATTCATAAATATTGCGTGTTTTATATGCGGTATCTCTTTCTGATGAATTTTCTAACAATGTTTTGATTGTTGAAACAATGTATTTGGTTTCGCTTTATTATTTATTAAGAAATTAATTTTCAGCCTTGCACCGGAATTCAATTGATAAATATTGCGTGTTTTATATGCGGTAACTCTTTCTGATGAATTTTCTAACAATGTTTTGATTGTTCAAACAATATATTCGGTTTCGCTTTATTATTTATTAAGAAATTAATTTTCAGCCCTGCACCGGAATTCAATTCATAAATATTGCGTGTTTTATATGCGGTAACTCTTTCTGATAAATTTTCAAACAATGCTTTGATTGTTGAAACAATATATTCGGTTTCGCTTTATTATTTATTAAGAAATTAATTTTCAGCCTTGCACCGGAATTCAATTCATAAATATTGCGTGTTTTATATGCGGTAACTCTTTCTGATGAATTTTCTAACAATGCTTTGATTGTTGAAACAATATATTCGGTTTCGCTTTATTATTTATTAAGAAATTAATTTTAAGCCCTGCACCGGAATTCAATTCATAAATATTGTGTGTTTTATATGCGGTAACTCTTTCTGATGAATTTTCTAACAATGTTTTGATTGTTCAAACAATATATTCGGTTTCGCTTTATTATTTATTAAGAAATTAATTTCCAGCACTGCACCGGAATTATATTCATAAATATCGCGTTTTTTATATGCGGTAACTCTTTCTGATGAATTTTCTAATAATGCTTTGATTGTTGAAACAATATATTCGGTTTCGCTTTATTATTTATTAAGAAATTAATTTTCAGCCCTGCACCGGAATTCAATTCATAAATATTGCGTGTTTTATATGCAGTAACTCTTTTTGATGAATTTTCTAACAATGCTTTGATTGTTGAAACAATATATTTGGTTTCGCTTTATTATTTATTACGAAATTAATTTTCAGCGGTGCACCGGAATTCAATTTATAAATATTGCGTCTTTTATATGCGGGAACTCTTTCTGATGAATTTTCTAACAATGCTTTGATTGTTGAAACAATATATTCGGTTTCGCTTTATTATTTATTAAGAAATTAATTTTCAGCCTTGCACCGGAATTCAATTCATAAATATTGCGTGTTTTCTATGCGGTAACTCTTTCTGATGAATTTTCTAACAATGTTTTGATTGTTCAAACAATATATTTGGTTTCGCTTTATTATTTATTAAGAAATAAATTTCCAGCCCTGCACCGGGATTCAGTTCATAAATATTGCGAGTTTTATATGCGGTAACTCTTTCTGATAAATTTTCAAACAATGCTTTGATTGTTGAAACAATATATTCAGTTTCGCTTTATTATTTATTAAGAAATTTATTTTCAGCGGTGCACCGGAATTCAATTCATAAATATTGCGAGTTTTATATGCGGGAACTCTTTCTGATGAATTTTCTAACAATGCTTTGATTGTTGAAACAATATATTCGGTTTCGCTATATTATTTATTAAGAAATTAATTTTCAGCCCTGCACCGGAATTATATTCATAAATATTGCGTGTTTTATATGCGGTAACTCTTTCTGATAAATTTTCAAACAATGCTTTGATTGTTGAAACAATATATTCGGTTTCGCTTTATTATTTATTAAGAAATTAACTTTCAGCCTTGCACCGGAATTCAATTCATAAATATTGCGTGTTTTACATGCGGTAACTCTTTCTGATGAATTTTCTAACAATGTTTTGATTGTTGAAACAATATATTCAGTTTCGCTTTATTATTTATTAAGAAATTAATTTTCAGCCCTGCACCGGAATTCAATTCATAAATATTGCGTGTTTTATATGCGGTAACTCTTTCTGATAAATTTTCAAACAATGCTTTGATTGTTGAAACAATATATTCAGTTTCGCTTTAACATTTATTAAGAAATTAATTTCCAGCCTTGCACCGGAATTATATTCATAAATATTGCGTGTTTTATATGCGGTAACTCTTTCTGATGAATTTTCTAACAATGCTTTGATTGTTGAAACTATATATTCGGTTTCGCTTTATTATTTATTAGGAAATTAATTATCAGCCCTGCACCGGAATTTAGTTCATAAATATTGCGTGTTTTATAAGCGGTAACTCTTTCTGATGAATTTTCTAACAATGCTTTGATTGTTGAAACAATATATTCGGTTTCGCTTTATTATTTATTAAGAAATTAATTTTAAGCCCAGCCCGGAATTCAATTCATAAATATTGTGTGTTTTATATGCGGTATCTCTTTCTGATGAATTTTCTAACAATGTTTTGATTGTTGAAACAATGTATTTGGTTTCGCTTTATTATTTATTAAGAAATTAATTTTCAGCCTTGCACCGGAATTCAATTGATAAATATTGCGTGTTTTATATGCGGTAACTCTTTCTGATGAATTTTCTAACAATGTTTTGATTGTTCAAACAATATATGCGGTTTCGCTTTATTATTTATTAAGAAATTAATTTTTAGCCCTGCACCGGAATTCAATTCATAAATATTGCGTGTTTTATATGCGGTAACTCTTTCTGATAAATTTTCAAACAATGCTTTGATTGTTGAAACAATATATTCGGTTTCGCTTTATTATTTATTAAGAAATTAATTTTCAGCCTTGCACCGGAATTCAATTCATAAATATTGCGTGTTTTATATGCGGTAACTCTTTCTGATGAATTTTCTAACAATGCTTTGATTGTTGAAACAATATATTCGGTTTCGCTTTATTATTTATTAAGAAATTAATTTTAAGCCCTGCACCGGAATTCAATTCATAAATATTGTGTGTTTTATATGCGGTAACTCTTTCTGATGAATTTTCTAACAATGTTTTGATTGTTCAAACAATATATTCGGTTTCGCTTTATTATTTATTAAGAAATTAATTTCCAGCACTGCACCGGAATTCAATTCATAGTTATTGCGTGTTTTATATGCGGTAACTCTTTCTGAGGAATTTTCTAACAATGCTTTGATTGTTGAAACAATATATTCGGTTTCGCTTTATTATTTATTAAGAAATTAATTTTCAGCCCTGCACCAGAAATTCAATTCATAAATATTGCGTGTTTTATATGCGGTAACTCTTTCTGATGAATTTTCTAACAATGCTTTGATTGTTGAATCAATATATTCGGTTTCGCTTTATTATTTATTAAGAAATTAATTTTCAGCCCTGCACCGGAATTCAATTCATAAATATTGCGTGTTTTATATGCGGTAACTCTTTCTGATAAATTTTCAAACAATGCTTTGATTGTTGAAACAATATATTCAGTTTCGCTTTATTATTTATTAAGAAATTAATTTTCAGCCTTGCACCGGAATTCAATTCATAAATATTGCGTGTTTTATATGCGGTAACTCTTTCTGATGAATTTTCTAACAATGCTTTGATTGTTGAAACAATATATTCGGTTTCACTTTATTATTTATTAAGAAATTAATTTTAAGCCCTGCACCGGAATTCAATTCATAAATATTGCGTGTTTTATATGCGGTAACTCTTTCTGATGAATTTTCTAACAATGTTTTGATTGTTCAAACAATATATTCGGTTTCGCTTTATTATTTATTAAGAAATTAATTTTCAGCCCTGTACCGGAATTCAGTTCATAAATATTGCGTGTTTTATATGCGGTAATTCTTTCTGATGAATTTTCTAACAATGCTTTGATTGTTGAAACTATATATTCGGTTTCGCTTTATTATTTATTAAGAAATAATTTTCAGCCCTGCACCGGAATTCAATTCATAAATATTGCGTGTTTTATATGCAGTAACTCTTTTTGATGAATTTTCTAACAATGCTTTGATTGTTGAAACAATATATTCGGTTTCGCTTTATTATTTATTAAGAAATTAATTTTCAGGCCTGCACCGAAATTCAATTCATAAATATTGCGTGTTTTATATGCGGTAACTCTTTCTGATGAATTTTCTAACAATCCTTTGATTGTTGAAACAATATATTCTTTTTCGCTTTATTATTTATTAAGAAATTAATTTTCAGCCCTGCACCGGAATTCAATTCATAAATATTGCGTGTTTTATATGCAGTAACTCTTTTTGATGAATTTTCTAACAATGCTTTGATTGTTGAAACAATATATTTGGTTTCGCTTTATTATTTATTACGAAATTAATTTTCAGCGGTGCACCGGAATTCAATTTATAAATATTGCGTCTTTTATATGCGGGAACTCTTTCTGATGAGTTTTCTAACAATGCTTTGATTGTTGAAACAATATATTCGGTTTCGCTTTATTATTTATTAAGAAATTAATTTTCAGCCTTGCACCGGAATTCAATTCATAAATATTGCGTGTTTTCTATGCGGTAACTCTTTCTGATGAATTTTCTAACAATGTTTTGATTGTTCAAACAATATATTTGGTTTCGCTTTATTATTTATTAAGAAATAAATTTCCAGCCCTGCACCGGGATTCAGTTCATAAATATTGCGAGTTTTATATGCGGTAACTCTTTCTGATAAATTTTCAAACAATGCTTTGATTGTTGAAACAATATATTCAGTTTCGCTTTATTATTTATTAAGAAATTTATTTTCAGCGGTGCACCGGAATTCAATTCATAAATATTGCGTGTTTTATATGCGGGAACTCTTTCTGATGAATTTTCTAACAATGCTTTGATTGTTGAAACAATATATTCGGTTTCGCTATATTATTTATTAAGAAATTAATTTTAAGCCCAGCACCGGAATTCAATTCATAAATATTGCGTGTTTTACATGCGGTAACTCTTTCTGATGAATTTTCTAACAATGTTTTGATTGTTGAAACAATATATTCGGTTTCGCTTTATTATTTATTAAGAAATTAATTTTCAGCCCTGCACCGGAATTCAATTCATAAATATTGCGTGTTTTATATGCGGCAACTCTTTCTGATAAATTTTCAAACAATGCTTTGATTGTTGAAACAATATATTCAGTTTCGCTTTAACATTTATTAAGAAATTAATTTCCAGCCTTGCACCGGAAATATATTCATTAATATTGCGTGTTTTATATGCGGTAACTCTTTCTGACGAATTTTCTAACAATGCTTTGATTGTTGAAACTATATATTCGGTTTCGCTTTATTATTTATTAGGAAATTAATTTTAAGCCCAGCACCGGAATTCAATTCATAAATATTGCGTGTTTTATATGCGGTATCTGTTTCTGATGAATTTTCTAACAATGTTTTGATTGTTGAAACAATATATTTGGTTTCGCTTTATTATTTATTAAGAAATTAATTTTCAGCCTTGCACCGGAATTCAATTGATAAATATTGCGTGTTTTATATGCGGTAACTCTTTCTGATGAATTTTCTAACAATGTTTTGATTGTTCAAACAATATATTCGGTTTCGCTTTATTATTTATTAAGAAATTAATTTTCAGCCCTGCACCGGAATTCAGTTCATAAATATTGCGTGTTTTATATGCGGTAATTCTTTCTGATGAATTTTCTAACAATGCTTTGATTGTTGAAACAATATATTCGGTTTCGCTTTATTATTTATTAAGAAATTAATTTTCAGCCCTGCACCGGAATTCAATTCATAAATATTGCGTGTTTTATATGCGGTAACTCTTTCTGATAAATTTTCAAACAATGCTTTGATTGTTGAAACAATATATTCAGTTTCGCTTTATTATTTATTAAGAAATTAATTTTCAGCCTTGCACCGGAATTCAATTCATAAATATTGCGTGTTTTATATGCGGTAACTCTTTCTGATGAATTTTCTAACAATGCTTTGATTGTTGAAACAATATATTCGGTTTCGCTTTATTATTTATTAAGAAATTAATTTTAAGCCCTGCACCGGAATTCAATTCATAAATATTGCGTGTTTTATATGCGGTAACTCTTTCTGATGAATTTTCTAACAATGTTTTGATTGTTCAAACAATATATTCGGTTTCGCTTTATTATTTATTAAGAAATTAATTTTAAGCCCTGCGCCGGAATTCATTTCATAAATATTGCGTGTTTTAAATGCGGTAACTCTTTCTGATGAATTTTCTAACAATGTTTTGATTGTTCAAACAATATATTCGGTTTCGCTTTATTATTTATTAAGAAATTAATTTTCAGCCCTGTTCCGGAATTCAGTTCATAAATATTGCGTGTTTTATATGCGGTAATTCTTTCTGATGAATTTTCTAACAATGCTTTGATTGTTGAAACTATATATTCGGTTTCGCTTTATTATTTATTAAGAAATAATTTTCAGCCCTGCACCGGAATTCAATTCATAAATATTGCGTGTTTTATATGCAGTAACTCTTTTTGATGAATTTTCTAACAATGCTTTGATTGTTGAAACAATATATTCGGTTTCGCTTTATTATTTATTAAGAAATTAATTTTCAGGCCTGCACCGGAATTCAATTCATAAATATTGCGTGTTTTATATGCGGTAACTCTTTCTGATGAATTTTCTAACAATGCTTTGATTTTTGAAACAATATATTCAGTTTCGCTTTATTATTTATTAAGAAATTAATTTTCAGCCTTCACCGGAATTCAATTCATAAATATTGCGTGTTTTATATGCGGTATCTCTTTCTGATGAATTTTCTAACAATGTTTTGATTGTTGAAACAATATATTCGGTTTCGCTTTATTATTTATTAAGAAATTAATTTTCAGACTTGCACCGGAATTCAATTCATAAATATTGCGTGTTTTCTATGCGGTAACTCTTTCTGATGAATTTTCTAACAATGTTTTGATTGTTCAAACAATATATTCGGTTTCGCTTTATTATTTATTAAGAAGTAAATTTTCAGCCCTGCACCGGAATTCAATTCATAAATATTGCGTGTTTTATATGCAGTAACTCTTTTTGATGAATTTTCTAACAATGCTTTGATTGTTGAAACAATATATTCGGTTTCGCTTTATTATTTATTAAGAAATTAATTTTCAGGCCTGCACCGGAATTCAATTCATAAATATTGCGTGTTTTATATGCGGTAACTCTTTCTGATTAATTTTCTAACAATGCTTTGATTGTTGAAACAATATATTCGGTTTCGCTATATTATTTATTAAGAAATTAATTTTCAGCCCTGCACCGGAATTATATTCATAAATATTGCGTGTTTTATATGCGGTAACTCTTTCTGATAAATTTTCAAACAATGCTTTGATTGTTGAAACAATATATTCGGTTTCGCTTTATTATTTATTAAGAAATTAACTTTCAGCCTTGCACCGGAATTCAATTCATAAATATTGCGTGTTTTACATGCGGTAACTCTTTCTGATGAATTTTCTAACAATGTTTTGATTGTTGAAACAATATATTCAGTTTCGCTTTATTATTTATTAAGAAATTAATTTTCAGCCCTGCACCGGAATTCAATTCATAAATATTGCGTGTTTTATATGCGGTAACTCTTTCTGATAAATTTTCAAACAATGCTTTGATTGTTGAAACAATATATTCAGTTTCGCTTTAACATTTATTAAGAAATTAATTTCCAGCCTTGCACCGGAATTATATTCATAAATATTGCGTGTTTTATATGCGGTAACTCTTTCTGATGAATTTTCTAACAATGCTTTGATTGTTGAAACTATATATTCGGTTTCGCTTTATTATTTATTAGGAAATTAATTATCAGCCCTGCACCGGAATTTAGTTCATAAATATTGCGTGTTTTATAAGCGGTAACTCTTTCTGATGAATTTTCTAACAATGCTTTGATTGTTGAAACAATATATTCGGTTTCGCTTTATTATTTATTAAGAAATTAATTTTAAGCCCAGCCCGGAATTCAATTCATAAATATTGTGTGTTTTATATGCGGTATCTCTTTCTGATGAATTTTCTAACAATGTTTTGATTGTTGAAACAATGTATTTGGTTTCGCTTTATTATTTATTAAGAAATTAATTTTCAGCCTTGCACCGGAATTCAATTGATAAATATTGCGTGTTTTATATGCGGTAACTCTTTCTGATGAATTTTCTAACAATGTTTTGATTGTTCAAACAATATATGCGGTTTCGCTTTATTATTTATTAAGAAATTAATTTTTAGCCCTGCACCGGAATTCAATTCATAAATATTGCGTGTTTTATATGCGGTAACTCTTTCTGATAAATTTTCAAACAATGCTTTGATTGTTGAAACAATATATTCGGTTTCGCTTTATTATTTATTAAGAAATTAATTTTCAGCCTTGCACCGGAATTCAATTCATAAATATTGCGTGTTTTATATGCGGTAACTCTTTCTGATGAATTTTCTAACAATGCTTTGATTGTTGAAACAATATATTCGGTTTCGCTTTATTATTTATTAAGAAATTAATTTTAAGCCCTGCACCGGAATTCAATTCATAAATATTGTGTGTTTTATATGCGGTAACTCTTTCTGATGAATTTTCTAACAATGTTTTGATTGTTCAAACAATATATTCGGTTTCGCTTTATTATTTATTAAGAAATTAATTTCCAGCACTGCACCGGAATTCAATTCATAGTTATTGCGTGTTTTATATGCGGTAACTCTTTCTGAGGAATTTTCTAACAATGCTTTGATTGTTGAAACAATATATTCGGTTTCGCTTTATTATTTATTAAGAAATTAATTTTCAGCCCTGCACCAGAAATTCAATTCATAAATATTGCGTGTTTTATATGCGGTAACTCTTTCTGATGAATTTTCTAACAATGCTTTGATTGTTGAATCAATATATTCGGTTTCGCTTTATTATTTATTAAGAAATTAATTTTCAGCCCTGCACCGGAATTCAATTCATAAATATTGCGTGTTTTATATGCGGTAACTCTTTCTGATAAATTTTCAAACAATGCTTTGATTGTTGAAACAATATATTCAGTTTCGCTTTATTATTTATTAAGAAATTAATTTTCAGCCTTGCACCGGAATTCAATTCATAAATATTGCGTGTTTTATATGCGGTAACTCTTTCTGATGAATTTTCTAACAATGCTTTGATTGTTGAAACAATATATTCGGTTTCACTTTATTATTTATTAAGAAATTAATTTTAAGCCCTGCACCGGAATTCAATTCATAAATATTGCGTGTTTTATATGCGGTAACTCTTTCTGATGAATTTTCTAACAATGTTTTGATTGTTCAAACAATATATTCGGTTTCGCTTTATTATTTATTAAGAAATTAATTTTCAGCCCTGTACCGGAATTCAGTTCATAAATATTGCGTGTTTTATATGCGGTAATTCTTTCTGATGAATTTTCTAACAATGCTTTGATTGTTGAAACTATATATTCGGTTTCGCTTTATTATTTATTAAGAAATAATTTTCAGCCCTGCACCGGAATTCAATTCATAAATATTGCGTGTTTTATATGCAGTAACTCTTTTTGATGAATTTTCTAACAATGCTTTGATTGTTGAAACAATATATTCGGTTTCGCTTTATTATTTATTAAGAAATTAATTTTCAGGCCTGCACCGAAATTCAATTCATAAATATTGCGTGTTTTATATGCGGTAACTCTTTCTGATGAATTTTCTAACAATCCTTTGATTGTTGAAACAATATATTCTTTTTCGCTTTATTATTTATTAAGAAATTAATTTTCAGCCCTGCACCGGAATTCAATTCATAAATATTGCGTGTTTTATATGCAGTAACTCTTTTTGATGAATTTTCTAACAATGCTTTGATTGTTGAAACAATATATTTGGTTTCGCTTTATTATTTATTACGAAATTAATTTTCAGCGGTGCACCGGAATTCAATTTATAAATATTGCGTCTTTTATATGCGGGAACTCTTTCTGATGAGTTTTCTAACAATGCTTTGATTGTTGAAACAATATATTCGGTTTCGCTTTATTATTTATTAAGAAATTAATTTTCAGCCTTGCACCGGAATTCAATTCATAAATATTGCGTGTTTTCTATGCGGTAACTCTTTCTGATGAATTTTCTAACAATGTTTTGATTGTTCAAACAATATATTTGGTTTCGCTTTATTATTTATTAAGAAATAAATTTCCAGCCCTGCACCGGGATTCAGTTCATAAATATTGCGAGTTTTATATGCGGTAACTCTTTCTGATAAATTTTCAAACAATGCTTTGATTGTTGAAACAATATATTCAGTTTCGCTTTATTATTTATTAAGAAATTTATTTTCAGCGGTGCACCGGAATTCAATTCATAAATATTGCGTGTTTTATATGCGGGAACTCTTTCTGATGAATTTTCTAACAATGCTTTGATTGTTGAAACAGTATATTCGGTTTCGCTATATTATTTATTAAGAAATTAATTTTAAGCCCAGCACCGGAATTCAATTCATAAATATTGCGTGTTTTACATGCGGTAACTCTTTCTGATGAATTTTCTAACAATGTTTTGATTGTTGAAACAATATATTCGGTTTCGCTTTATTATTTATTAAGAAATTAATTTTCAGCCCTGCACCGGAATTCAATTCATAAATATTGCGTGTTTTATATGCGGCAACTCTTTCTGATAAATTTTCAAACAATGCTTTGATTGTTGAAACAATATATTCAGTTTCGCTTTAACATTTATTAAGAAATTAATTTCCAGCCTTGCACCGGAAATATATTCATTAATATTGCGTGTTTTATATGCGGTAACTCTTTCTGACGAATTTTCTAACAATGCTTTGATTGTTGAAACTATATATTCGGTTTCGCTTTATTATTTATTAGGAAATTAATTTTAAGCCCAGCACCGGAATTCAATTCATAAATATTGCGTGTTTTATATGCGGTATCTGTTTCTGATGAATTTTCTAACAATGTTTTGATTGTTGAAACAATATATTTGGTTTCGCTTTATTATCTATTAAGAAATTAATTTTCAGCCTTGCACCGGAATTCAATTGATAAATATTGCGTGTTTTATATGCGGTAACTCTTTCTGATGAATTTTCTAACAATGTTTTGATTGTTCAAACAATATATTCGGTTTCGCTTTATTATTTATTAAGAAATTAATTTTCAGCCCTGCACCGGAATTCAGTTCATAAATATTGCGTGTTTTATATGCGGTAATTCTTTCTGATGAATTTTCTAACAATGCTTTGATTGTTGAAACAATATATTCGGTTTCGCTTTATTATTTATTAAGAAATTAATTTTCAGCCCTGCACCGGAATTCAATTCATAAATATTGCGTGTTTTATATGCGGTAACTCTTTCTGATAAATTTTCAAACAATGCTTTGATTGTTGAAACAATATATTCAGTTTCGCTTTATTATTTATTAAGAAATTAATTTTCAGCCTTGCACCGGAATTCAATTCATAAATATTGCGTGTTTTATATGCGGTAACTCTTTCTGATGAATTTTCTAACAATGCTTTGATTGTTGAAACAATATATTCGGTTTCGCTTTATTATTTATTAAGAAATTAATTTTAAGCCCTGCACCGGAATTCAATTCATAAATATTGCGTGTTTTATATGCGGTAACTCTTTCTGATGAATTTTCTAACAATGTTTTGATTGTTCAAACAATATATTCGGTTTCGCTTTATTATTTATTAAGAAATTAATTTTAAGCCCTGCGCCGGAATTCATTTCATAAATATTGCGTGTTTTAAATGCGGTAACTCTTTCTGATGAATTTTCTAACAATGTTTTGATTGTTCAAACAATATATTCGGTTTCGCTTTATTATTTATTAAGAAATTAATTTTCAGCCCTGTACCGGAATTCAGTTCATAAATATTGCGTGTTTTATATGCGGTAATTCTTTCTGATGAATTTTCTAACAATGCTTTGATTGTTGAAACTATATATTCGGTTTCGCTTTATTATTTATTAAGAAATAATTTTCAGCCCTGCACCGGAATTCAATTCATAAATATTGCGTGTTTTATATGCAGTAACTCTTTTTGATGAATTTTCTAACAATGCTTTGATTGTTGAAACAATATATTCGGTTTCGCTTTATTATTTATTAAGAAATTAATTTTCAGGCCTGCACCGGAATTCAATTCATAAATATTGCGTGTTTTATATGCGGTAACTCTTTCTGATGAATTTTCTAACAATGCTTTGATTTTTGAAACAATATATTCAGTTTCGCTTTATTATTTATTAAGAAATTAATTTTCAGCCTTCACCGGAATTCAATTCATAAATATTGCGTGTTTTATATGCGGTATCTCTTTCTGATGAATTTTCTAACAATGTTTTGATTGTTGAAACAATATATTCGGTTTCGCTTTATTATTTATTAAGAAATTAATTTTCAGACTTGCACCGGAATTCAATTCATAAATATTGCGTGTTTTCTATGCGGTAATTCTTTCTGATGAATTTTCTAACAATGTTTTGATTGTTCAAACAATATATTCGGTTTCGCTTTATTATTTATTAAGAAGTAAATTTTCAGCCCTGCACCGGAATTCAGTTCATAAATATTGCGTGTTTTATATGCGGTAATTCTTTCTGATGAATTTTCTAACAATGCTTTGATTGTTGAAACAATATATTCGGTTTCGCTTTATTATTTATTAAGAAATTAATTTTCACCCCTGCACCGGAATTCAGTTCATAAATATTGCGTGTTTTATATGCGGTAACTCTTTCTGATAAATTTTCAAACAATGCTTTGATTGTTGAAACAATATATTCAGTTTCGCTTTATTATTTATTAAGAAATTAATTTTCAGCCTTGCACCGGAATTCAATTCATAAATATTGCGTGTTTTATATGCGGTAACTCTTTCTGATGAATTTTCTAACAATGCTTTGATTGTTGAAACAATATATTCGGTTTCGCTTTATTATTTATTAAGAAATTAATTTTAAGCCCTGCACCGGAATTTAATTCATAAATATTGCGTGTTTTATATGCGGTAACTCTTTCTGATGAATTTTCTAACAATGCTTTGATTGTTGAAACAATATATTCGGTTTCGCTTTATTATTTATTAAAAAATTAATTTTTCAGCCCTGCACCGGAATTCAATTCATAAATATTGCGTGTTTTATATGCGGTAACTCTTTCTGATGAATTTTTTAACAATGGTTTATTGTTGAAACAATATATTCGGTTTCGCTTTATTATTTATTAAGAAATTAATTTTCAGCCCTGCACCGGAATTCAATTCATAAATACTGCGTGTTTTATATGCGGTAACTCTTTCTGATAAATTTTCAAACAATGCTTTGATTGTTGAAACAATATATTCAGTTTCGCTTTATTATTTATTAAGAAATTAATTTTCAGCCTTGCACCGGAATTCAATTCATAAATATTGCGTGTTTTATATGCGTTAACTCTTTCTGATGAATTTTCTAACAATGCTTTGATTGTTGAAACAATATATTCAGTTTCGCTTTATTATTTATTAAGAAATTAATTTTCAGCACTGCACCGGAATTCAATTCATAAATATTGCGTGTTTTATATGCGGCAACTCTTTCTGATAAATTTTCAAACAATGCTTTGATTGTTGAAACAATATATTCAGTTTCGCTTTAACATTTATTAAGAAATTAATTTCCAGCCTTGCACCGGAAATATATTCATTAATATTGCGTGTTTTATATGCGGTAACTCTTTCTGACGAATTTTCTAACAATGCTTTGATTGTTGAAACTATATATTCGGTTTCGCTTTATTATTTATTAGGAAATTAATTTTAAGCCCAGCACCGGAATTCAATTCATAAATATTGCGTGTTTTATATGCGGTATCTGTTTCTGATGAATTTTCTAACAATGTTTTGATTGTTGAAACAATATATTTGGTTTCGCTTTATTATTTATTAAGAAATTAATTTTCAGCCTTGCACCGGAATTCAATTGATAAATATTGCGTGTTTTATATGCGGTAACTCTTTCTGATGAATTTTCTAACAATGTTTTGATTGTTCAAACAATATATTCGGTTTCGCTTTATTATTTATTAAGAAATTAATTTTCAGCCCTGCACCGGAATTCAGTTCATAAATATTGCGTGTTTTATATGCGGTAATTCTTTCTGATGAATTTTCTAACAATGCTTTGATTGTTGAAACAATATATTCGGTTTCGCTTTATTATTTATTAAGAAATTAATTTTCAGCCCTGCACCGGAATTCAATTCATAAATATTGCGTGTTTTATATGCGGTAACTCTTTCTGATAAATTTTCAAACAATGCTTTGATTGTTGAAACAATATATTCAGTTTCGCTTTATTATTTATTAAGAAATTAATTTTCAGCCTTGCACCGGAATTCAATTCATAAATATTGCGTGTTTTATATGCGGTAACTCTTTCTGATGAATTTTCTAACAATACTTTGATTGTTGAAACAATATATTCGGTTTCGCTTTATTATTTATTAAGAAATTAATTTTAAGCCCTGCACCGGAATTCAATTCATAAATATTGCGT
Source organism: Maratus speciosus (assembly GCA_963932465.1). NCBI lineage: Eukaryota > Metazoa > Arthropoda > Arachnida > Araneae > Salticidae > Maratus > Maratus speciosus. Next base: position 55,013 of record CAWVRF010000692.1, read on the forward strand.
GTTTTATATGCGGTAACACTTTCTGATGAATTTTCTAACAATGTTTTGATTGTTCAAACAATATATTCGGTTTCGCTTTATTATTTATTAAGAAATTAATTTTAAGCCCTGCGCCGGAATTCATTTCATAAATATTGCGTGTTTTAAATGCGGTAACTCTTTCTGATGAATTTTCTAACAATGTTTTGATTGTTCAAACAATATATTCGGTTTCGCTTTATTATTTATTAAGAAATTAATTTTCAGCCCTGTACCGGAATTCAGTTCATAAATATTGCGTGTTTTCTATGCGGTAACTCTTTCTGATGAATTTTCAAACAATGCTTTGATTGTTGAAACAATATATTCAGTTTCGCTTTATTATTTATTAAGAAATTAATTTTCAGCCTTGCACCGGAATTCAATTCATAAATATTGCGTGTTTTATATGCGGTAATTCTTTCTGATGAATTTTCTAACAATGCTTTGATTGTTGAAACTATATATTCGGTTTCGCTTTATTATTTATTAAGAAATAATTTTCAGCCCTGCACCGGAATTCAATTCATAAATATTGCGTGTTTTATATGCAGTAACTCTTTTTGATGAATTTTCTAACAATGCTTTGATTGTTGAAACAATATATTCGGTTTCGCTTTATTATTTATTAAGAAATTAATTTTCAGGCCTGCACCGGAATTCAATTCATAAATATTGCGTGTTTTATATGCGGTAACTCTTTCTGATGAATTTTCTAACAATGCTTTGATTTTTGAAACAATATATTCAGTTTCGCTTTATTATTTATTAAGAAATTAATTTTAAGCCCAGCCCGGAATTCAATTCATAAATATTGTGTGTTTTATATGCGGTATCTCTTTCTGATGAATTTTCTAACAATGTTTTGATTGTTGAAACAATGTATTTGGTTTCGCTTTATTATTTATTAAGAAATTAATTTTCAGCCTTGCACCGGAATTCAATTGATAAATATTGCGTGTTTTATATGCGGTAACTCTTTCTGATGAATTTTCTAACAATGTTTTGATTGTTCAAACAATATATGCGGTTTCGCTTTATTATTTATTAAGAAATTAATTTTCAGCCCTGCACCGGAATTCAATTCATAAATATTGCGTGTTTTATATGCGGTAACTCTTTCTGATAAATTTTCAAACAATGCTTTGATTGTTGAAACAATATATTCGGTTTCGCTTTATTATTTATTAAGAAATTAATTTTCAGCCTTGCACCGGAATTCAATTCATAAATATTGCGTGTTTTATATGCGGTAACTCTTTCTGATGAATTTTCTAACAATGCTTTGATTGTTGAAACAATATATTCGGTTTCGCTTTATTATTTATTAAGAAATTAATTTTAAGCCCTGCACCGGAATTCAATTCATAAATATTGTGTGTTTTATATGCGGTAACTCTTTCTGATGAATTTTCTAACAATGTTTTGATTGTTCAAACAATATATTCGGTTTCGCTTTATTATTTATTAAGAAATTAATTTCCAGCACTGCACCGGAATTCAATTCATAGTTATTGCGTGTTTTATATGCGGTAACTCTTTCTGAGGAATTTTCTAACAATGCTTTGATTGTTGAAACAATATATTCGGTTTCGCTTTATTATTTATTAAGAAATTAATTTTCAGCCCTGCACCAGAAATTCAATTCATAAATATTGCGTGTTTTATATGCGGTAACTCTTTCTGATGAATTTTCTAACAATGCTTTGATTGTTGAATCAATATATTCGGTTTCGCTTTATTATTTATTAAGAAATTAATTTTCAGCCCTGCACCGGAATTCAATTCATAAATATTGCGTGTTTTATATGCGGTAACTCTTTCTGATAAATTTTCAAACAATGCTTTGATTGTTGAAACAATATATTCAGTTTCGCTTTATTATTTATTAAGAAATTAATTTTCAGCCTTGCACCGGAATTCAATTCATAAATATTGCGTGTTTTATATGCGGTAACTCTTTCTGATGAATTTTCTAACAGTGCTTTGATTGTTGAAACAATATATTCGGTTTCACTTTATTATTTATTAAGAAATTAATTTTAAGCCCTGCACCGGAATTCAATTCATAAATATTGCGTGTTTTATATGCGGTAACTCTTTCTGATGAATTTTCTAACAATGTTTTGATTGTTCAAACAATATATTCGGTTTCGCTTTATTATTTATTAAGAAATTAATTTTCAGCCCTGTACCGGAATTCAGTTCATAAATATTGCGTGTTTTATATGCGGTAATTCTTTCTGATGAATTTTCTAACAATGCTTTGATTGTTGAAACTATATATTCGGTTTCGCTTTATTATTTATTAAGAAATAATTTTCAGCCCTGCACCGGAATTCAATTCATAAATATTGCGTGTTTTATATGAAGTAACTCTTTTTGATGAATTTTCTAACAATGCTTTGATTGTTGAAACAATATATTCGGTTTCGCTTTATTATTTATTAAGAAATTAATTTTCAGGCCTGCACCGGAATTCAATTCATAAATATTGCGTGTTTTATATGCGGTAACTCTTTCTGATGAATTTTCTAACAATCCTTTGATTGTTGAAACAATATATTCTTTTTCGCTTTATTATTTATTAAGAAATTAATTTTCAGCCCTGCACCGGAATTCAATTCATAAATATTGCGTGTTTTATATGCAGTAACTCTTTTTGATGAATTTTCTAACAATGCTTTGATTGTTGAAACAATATATTTGGTTTCGCTTTATTATTTATTACGAAATTAATTTTCAGCGGTGCACCGGAATTCAATTTATAAATATTGCGTCTTTTATATGCGGGAACTCTTTCTGATGAATTTTCTAACAATGCTTTGATTGTTGAATTAATATATTCGGTTTCGCTTTATTATTTATTAAGAAATTAATTTTCAGCCTTGCACCGGAATTCAATTCATAAATATTGCGTGTTTTCTATGCGGTAACTCTTTCTGATGAATTTTCTAACAATGTTTTGATTGTTCAAACAATATATTTGGTTTCGCTTTATTATTTATTAAGAAATAAATTTCCAGCCCTGCACCGGGATTCAGTTCATAAATATTGCGAGTTTTATATGCGGTAACTCTTTCTGATAAATTTTCAAACAATGCTTTGATTGTTGAAACAATATATTCAGTTTCGCTTTATTATTTATTAAGAAATTTATTTTCAGCGGTGCACCGGAATTCAATTCATAAATATTGCGTGTTTTATATGCGGGAACTCTTTCTGATGAATTTTCTAACAATGCTTTGATTGTTGAAACAATATATTCGGTTTCGCTATATTATTTATTAAGAAATTAATTTTAAGCCCAGCACCGGAATTCAATTTATAAATATTGCGTGTTTTACATGCGGTAACTCTTTCTGATGAATTTTCTAACAATGTTTTGATTGTTGAAACAATATATTCGGTTTCGCTTTATTATTTATTAAGAAATTAATTTTCAGCCCTGCACCGGAATTCAATTCATAAATATTGCGTGTTTTATATGCGGCAACTCTTTCTGATAAATTTTCAAACAATGCTTTGATTGTTGAAACAATATATTCAGTTTCGCTTTAACATTTATTAAGAAATTAATTTCCAGCCTTGCACCGGAAATATATTCATTAATATTGCGTGTTTTATATGCGGTAACTCTTTCTGACGAATTTTCTAACAATGCTTTGATTGTTGAAACTATATATTCGGTTTCGCTTTATTATTTATTAGGAAATTAATTTTAAGCCCAGCACCGGAATTCAATTCATAAATATTGCGTGTTTTATATGCGGTATCTGTTTCTGATGAATTTTCTAACAATGTTTTGATTGTTGAAACAATATATTTGGTTTCGCTTTATTATTTATTAAGAAATTAATTTTCAGCCTTGCACCGGAATTCAATTGATAAATATTGCGTGTTTTATATGCGGTAACTCTTTCTGATGAATTTTCTAACAATGTTTTGATTGTTCAAACAATATATTCGGTTTCGCTTTATTATTTATTAAGAAATTAATTTTCAGCCCTGCACCGGAATTCAGTTCATAAATATTGCGTGTTTTATATGCGGTAATTCTTTCTGATGAATTTTCTAACAATGCTTTGATTGTTGAAACAATATATTCGGTTTCGCTTTATTATTTATTAAGAAATTAATTTTCAGCCCTGCACCGGAATTCAATTCATAAATATTGCGTGTTTTATATGCGGTAACTCTTTCTGATAAATTTTCAAACAATGCTTTGATTGTTGAATTAATATATTCAGTTTCGCTTTATTATTTATTAAGAAATTAATTTTCAGCCTTGCACCGGAATTCAATTCATAAATATTGCGTGTTTTATATGCGGTAACTCTTTCTGATGAATTTTCTAACAATGCTTTGATTGTTGAAACAATATATTCGGTTTCGCTTTATTATTTATTAAGAAATTAATTTTAAGCCCTGCACCGGAATTCAATTCATAAATATTGCGTGTTTTATATGCGGTAACTCTTTCTGATGAATTTTCTAACAATGTTTTGATTGTTCAAACAATATATTCGGTTTCGCTTTATTATTTATTAAGAAATTAATTTTAAGCCCTGCGCCGGAATTCATTTCATAAATATTGCGTGTTTTAAATGCGGTAACTCTTTCTGATGAATTTTCTAACAATGTTTTGATTGTTCAAACAATATATTCGGTTTCGCTTTATTATTTATTAAGAAATTAATTTTCAGCCCTGTACCGGAATTCAGTTCATAAATATTGCGTGTTTTATATGCGGTAATTCTTTCTGATGAATTTTCTAACAATGCTTTGATTGTTGAAACTATATATTCGGTTTCGCTTTATTATTTATTAAGAAATAATTTTCAGCCCTGCACCGGAATTCAATTCATAAATATTGCGTGTTTTATATGCAGTAACTCTTTTTGATGAATTTTCTAACAATGCTTTGATTGTTGAAACAATATATTCGGTTTCGCTTTATTATTTATTAAGAAATTAATTTTCAGGCCTGCACCGGAATTCAATTCATAAATATTGCGTGTTTTATATGCGGTAACTCTTTCTGATGAATTTTCTAACAATGCTTTGATTTTTGAAACAATATATTCAGTTTCGCTTTATTATTTATTAAGAAATTAATTTTCAGCCTTCACCGGAATTCAATTCATAAATATTGCGTGTTTTATATGCGGTATCTCTTTCTGATGAATTTTCTAACAATGTTTTGATTGTTGAAACAATATATTCGGTTTCGCTTTATTATTTATTAAGAAATTAATTTTCAGACTTGCACCGGAATTCAATTCATAAATATTGCGTGTTTTCTATGCGGTAATTCTTTCTGATGAATTTTCTAACAATGCTTTGATTGTTGAAACAATATATTCGGTTTCGCTTTATTATTTATTAAGAAATTAATTTTCACCCCTGCACCGGAATTCAGTTCATAAATATTGCGTGTTTTATATGCGGTAACTCTTTCTGATAAATTTTCAAACAATGCTTTGATTGTTGAAACAATATATTCAGTTTCGCTTTATTATTTATTAAGAAATTAATTTTCAGCCTTGCACCGGAATTCAATTCATAAATATTGCGTGTTTTATATGCGGTAACTCTTTCTGATGAATTTTCTAACAATGCTTTGATTGTTGAAACAATATATTCGGTTTCGCTTTATTATTTATTAAGAAATTAATTTTAAGCCCTGCACCGGAATTTAATTCATAAATATTGCGTGTTTTATATGCGGTAACTCTTTCTGATGAATTTTCTAACAATGCTTTGATTGTTGAAACAATATATTCGGTTTCGCTTTATTATTTATTAAAAAATTAATTTTTCAGCCCTGCACCGGAATTCAATTCATAAATATTGCGTGTTTTATATGCGGTAACTCTTTCTGATGAATTTTTTAACAATGGTTTATTGTTGAAACAATATATTCGGTTTCGCTTTATTATTTATTAAGAAATTAATTTTCAGCCCTGCACCGGAATTCAATTCATAAATATTGCGTGTTTTATATGCGGTAACTCTTTCTGATAAATTTTCAAACAATGCTTTGATTGTTGAAACAATATATTCAGTTTCGCTTTATTATTTATTAAGAAATTAATTTTCAGCCTTGCACCGGAATTCAATTCATAAATATTGCGTGTTTTATATGCGTTAACTCTTTCTGATGAATTTTCTAACAATGCTTTGATTGTTGAAACAATATATTCAGTTTCGCTTTATTATTTATTAAGAAATTAATTTTCAGCACTGCACCGGAATTCAATTCATAAATATTGCGTGTTTTATATGCGGCAACTCTTTCTGATAAATTTTCAAACAATGCTTTGATTGTTGAAACAATATATTCAGTTTCGCTTTAACATTTATTAAGAAATTAATTTCCAGCCTTGCACCGGAAATATATTCATTAATATTGCGTGTTTTATATGCGGTAACTCTTTCTGACGAATTTTCTAACAATGCTTTGATTGTTGAAACTATATATTCGGTTTCGCTTTATTATTTATTAGGAAATTAATTGTAAGCCCAGCACCGGAATTCAATTCATAAATATTGCGTGTTTTATATGCGGTATCTGTTTCTGATGAATTTTCTAACAATGTTTTGATTGTTGAAACAATATATTTGGTTTCGCTTTATTATTTATTAAGAAATTAATTTTCAGCCTTGCACCGGAATTCAATTGATAAATATTGCGTGTTTTATATGCGGTAACTCTTTCTGATGAATTTTCTAACAATGTTTTGATTGTTCAAACAATATATTCGGTTTCGCTTTATTATTTATTAAGAAATTAATTTTCAGCCCTGCACCGGAATTCAGTTCATAAATATTGCGTGTTTTATATGCGGTAATTCTTTCTGATGAATTTTCTAACAATGCTTTGATTGTTGAAACAATATATTCGGTTTCGCTTTATTATTTATTAAGAAATTAATTTTCACCCCTGCACCGGAATTCAGTTCATAAATATTGCGTGTTTTATATGCGGTAACTCTTTCTGATAAATTTTCAAACAATGCTTTGATTGTTGAAACAATATATTCGGTTTCGCTTTATTATTTATTAAGAAATTAATTTTCAGGCCTGCACCGGAATTCAATTCATAAATATTGCGTGTTTTATATGCGGTAACTCTTTCTGATGAATTTTCTAACAATGCTTTGATTTTTGAAACAATATATTCAGTTTCGCTTTATTATTTATTAAGAAATTAATTTTCAGCCTTCACCGGAATTCAATTCATAAATATTGCGTGTTTTATATGCGGTATCTCTTTCTGATGAATTTTCTAACAATGTTTTGATTGTTGAAACAATATATTCGGTTTCGCTTTATTATTTATTAAGAAATTAATTTTCAGACTTGCACCGGAATTCAATTCATAAATATTGCGTGTTTTCTATGCGGTAATTCTTTCTGATGAATTTTCTAACAATGCTTTGATTGTTGAAACAATATATTCGGTTTCGCTTTATTATTTATTAAGAAATTAATTTTCACCCCTGCACCGGAATTCAGTTCATAAATATTGCGTGTTTTATATGCGGTAACTCTTTCTGATAAATTTTCAAACAATGCTTTGATTGTTGAAACAATATATTCAGTTTCGCTTTATTATTTATTAAGAAATTAATTTTCAGCCTTGCACCGGAATTCAATTCATAAATATTGCGTGTTTTATATGCGGTAACTCTTTCTGATGAATTTTCTAACAATGCTTTGATTGTTGAAACAATATATTCGGTTTCGCTTTATTATTTATTAAGAAATTAATTTTAAGCCCTGCACCGGAATTTAATTCATAAATATTGCGTGTTTTATATGCGGTAACTCTTTCTGATGAATTTTCTAACAATGCTTTGATTGTTGAAACAATATATTCGGTTTCGCTTTATTATTTATTAAAAAATTAATTTTTCAGCCCTGCACCGGAATTCAATTCATAAATATTGCGTGTTTTATATGCGGTAACTCTTTCTGATGAATTTTTTAACAATGGTTTATTGTTGAAACAATATATTCGGTTTCGCTTTATTATTTATTAAGAAATTAATTTTCAGCCCTGCACCGGAATTCAATTCATAAATATTGCGTGTTTTATATGCGGTAACTCTTTCTGATAAATTTTCAAACAATGCTTTGATTGTTGAAACAATATATTCAGTTTCGCTTTATTATTTATTAAGAAATTAATTTTCAGCCTTGCACCGGAATTCAATTCATAAATATTGCGTGTTTTATATGCGTTAACTCTTTCTGATGAATTTTCTAACAATGCTTTGATTGTTGAAACAATATATTCAGTTTCGCTTTATTATTTATTAAGAAATTAATTTTCAGCACTGCACCGGAATTCAATTCATAAATATTGCGTGTTTTATATGCGGCAACTCTTTCTGATAAATTTTCAAACAATGCTTTGATTGTTGAAACAATATATTCAGTTTCGCTTTAACATTTATTAAGAAATTAATTTCCAGCCTTGCACCGGAAATATATTCATTAATATTGCGTGTTTTATATGCGGTAACTCTTTCTGACGAATTTTCTAACAATGCTTTGATTGTTGAAACTATATATTCGGTTTCGCTTTATTATTTATTAGGAAATTAATTGTAAGCCCAGCACCGGAATTCAATTCATAAATATTGCGTGTTTTATATGCGGTATCTGTTTCTGATGAATTTTCTAACAATGTTTTGATTGTTGAAACAATATATTTGGTTTCGCTTTATTATTTATTAAGAAATTAATTTTCAGCCTTGCACCGGAATTCAATTGATAAATATTGCGTGTTTTATATGCGGTAACTCTTTCTGATGAATTTTCTAACAATGTTTTGATTGTTCAAACAATATATTCGGTTTCGCTTTATTATTTATTAAGAAATTAATTTTCAGCCCTGCACCGGAATTCAGTTCATAAATATTGCGTGTTTTATATGCGGTAATTCTTTCTGATGAATTTTCTAACAATGCTTTGATTGTTGAAACAATATATTCGGTTTCGCTTTATTATTTATTAAGAAATTAATTTTCAGCCCTGCACCGGAATTCAATTCATAAATATTGCGTGTTTTATATGCGGTAACTCTTTCTGATAAATTTTCAAACAATACTTTGATTGTTGAAACAATATATTCAGTTTCGCTTTATTATTTATTAAGAAATTAATTTTCAGCCTTGCACCGGAATTCAATTCATAAATATTGCGTGTTTTATATGCGGTAACTCTTTCTGATGAATTTTCTAACAATGCTTTGATTGTTGAAACAATATATTCGGTTTCGCTTTATTATTTATTAAGAAATTAATTTTAAGCCCTGCACCGGAATTCAATTCATAAATATTGCGTGTTTTATATGCGGTAACTCTTTCTGATGAATTTTCTAACAATGTTTTGATTGTTCAAACAATATATTCGGTTTCGCTTTATTATTTATTAAGAAATTAATTTTAAGCCCTGCGCCGGAATTCATTTCATAAATATTGCGTGTTTTAAATGCGGTAACTCTTTCTGATGAATTTTCTAACAATGTTTTGATTGTTCAAACAATATATTCGGTTTCGCTTTATTATTTATTAAGAAATTAATTTTCAGCCCTGTACCGGAATTCAGTTCATAAATATTGCGTGTTTTATATGCGGTAATTCTTTCTGATGAATTTTCTAACAATGCTTTGATTGTTGAAACTATATATTCGGTTTCGCTTTATTATTTATTAAGAAATAATTTTCAGCCCTGCACCGGAATTCAATTCATAAATATTGCGTGTTTTATATGCAGTAACTCTTTTTGATGAATTTTCTAACAATGCTTTGATTGTTGAAACAATATATTCGGTTTCGCTTTATTATTTATTAAGAAATTAATTTTCAGGCCTGCACCGGAATTCAATTCATAAATATTGCGTGTTTTATATGCGGTATCTCTTTCTGATGAATTTTCTAACAATGTTTTGATTGTTGAAACAATATATTCGGTTTCGCTTTATTATTTATTAAGAAATTAATTTTCAGACTTGCACCGGAATTCAATTCATAAATATTGCGTGTTTTCTATGCGGTAACTCTTTCTGATGAATTTTCTAACAATGTTTTGATTGTTCAAACAATATATTCGGTTTCGCTTTATTATTTATTAAGAAGTAAATTTTCAGCCCTGCACCGGAATTCAGTTCATAAATATTGCGTGTTTTATATGCGGTAATTCTTTCTGATGAATTTTCTAACAATGCTTTGATTGTTGAAACAATATATTCGGTTTCGCTTTATTATTTATTAAGAAATTAATTTTCACCCCTGCACCGGAATTCAGTTCATAAATATTGCGTGTTTTATATGCGGTAACTCTTTCTGATAAATTTTCAAACAATGCTTTGATTGTTGAAACAATATATTCAGTTTCGCTTTATTATTTATTAAGAAATTAATTTTCAGCCTTGCACCGGAATTCAATTCATAAATATTGCGTGTTTTATATGCGGTAACTCTTTCTGATGAATTTTCTAACAATGTTTTGATTGTTCAAACAATATATTCGGTTTCGCTTTATTATTTATTAAGAAATTAATTTTAAGCCCTGCGCCGGAATTCATTTCATAAATATTGCGTGTTTTAAATGCGGTAACTCTTTCTGATGAATTTTCTAACAATGTTTTGATTGTTCAAACAATATATTCGGTTTCGCTTTATTATTTATTAAGAAATTAATTTTAAGCCCTGCGCCGGAATTCATTTCATAAATATTGCGTGTTTTAAATGCGGTAACTCTTTCTGATGAATTTTCTAACAATGTTTTGATTGTTCAAACAATATATTCGGTTTCGCTTTATTATTTATTAAGAAATTAATTTTCAGCCCTGTACCGGAATTCAGTTCATAAATATTGCGTGTTTTATATGCGGTAATTCTTTCTGATGAATTTTCTAACAATGCTTTGATTGTTGAAACTATATATTCGGTTTCGCTTTATTATTTATTAAGAAATAATTTTCAGCCCTGCACCGGAATTCAATTCATAAATATTGCGTGTTTTATATGCAGTAACTCTTTTTGATGAATTTTCTAACAATGCTTTGATTGTTGAAACAATATATTCGGTTTCGCTTTATTATTTATTAAGAAATTAATTTTCAGCCTTCACCGGAATTCAATTCATAAATATTGCGTGTTTTATATGCGGTATCTCTTTCTGATGAATTTTCTAACAATGTTTTGATTGTTGAAACAATATATTCGGTTTCGCTTTATTATTTATTAAGAAATTAATTTTCAGACTTGCACCGGAATTCAATTCATAAATATTGCGTGTTTTCTATGCGGTAACTCTTTCTGATGAATTTTCTAACAATGTTTTGATTGTTCAAACAATATATTCGGTTTCGCTTTATTATTTATTAAGAAGTAAATTTTCAGCCCTGCACCGGAATTCAGTTCATAAATATTGCGTGTTTTATATGCGGTAATTCTTTCTGATGAATTTTCTAACAATGCTTTGATTGTTGAAACAATATATTCGGTTTCGCTTTATTATTTATTAAGAAATTAATTTTCACCCCTGCACCGGAATTCAGTTCATAAATATTGCGTGTTTTATATGCGGTAACTCTTTCTGATAAATTTTCAAACAATGCTTTGATTGTTGAAACAATATATTCAGTTTCGCTTTATTATTTATTAAGAAATTAATTTTCAGCCTTGCACCGGAATTCAATTCATAAATATTGCGTGTTTTATATGCGGTAACTCTTTCTGATGAATTTTCTAACAGTGCTTTGATTGTTGAAACAATATATTCGGTTTCGCTTTATTATTTATTAAGAAATTAATTTTAAGCCCTGCACCGGAATTTAATTCATAAATATTGCGTGTTTTATATGCGGTAACTCTTTCTGATGAATTTTCTAACAATGCTTTGATTGTTGAAACAATATATTCGGTTTCGCTTTATTATTTATTAAAAAATTAATTTTTCAGCCCTGCACCGGAATTCAATTCATAAATATTGCGTGTTTTATATGCGGTAACTCTTTCTGATGAATTTTTTAACAATGGTTTATTGTTGAAACAATATATTCGGTTTCGCTTTATTATTTATTAAGAAATTAATTTTCAGCCCTGCACCGGAATTCAATTCATAAATATTGCGTGTTTTATATGCGGTAACTCTTTCTGATAAATTTTCAAACAATGCTTTGATTGTTGAAACAATATATTCAGTTTCGCTTTATTATTTATTAAGAAATTAATTTTCAGCCTTGCACCGGAATTCAATTCATAAATATTGCGTGTTTTATATGCGTTAACTCTTTCTGATGAATTTTCTAACAATGCTTTGATTGTTGAAACAATATATTCAGTTTCGCTTTATTATTTATTAAGAAATTAATTTTCAGCACTGCACCGGAATTCAATTCATAAATATTGCGTGTTTTATATGCGGTAACTCTTTCTGATAAATTTTCAAACAATGCTTTGATTGTTGAAACAATATATTCAGTTTCGCTTTATTATTTATTAAGAAATTAATTTTCAGCCTTGCACCGGAATTCAATTCATAAATATTGCGTGTTTTATATGCGGTAACTCTTTCTGATGAATTTTCAAACAATGCTTTGATTGTTGAAACAATATATTCAGTTTCGCTTTATTATTTATTAAGAAATTAATTTTCAGCACTGCACCGGAATTCAATTCATAAATATTGCGTGTTTTATATGCGGTAACTCTTTCTGATAAATTTTCAAACAATGCTTTGATTGTTGAAACAATATATTCAGTTTCGCTTTATTATTTATTAAGAAATTAATTTTCAGCCTTGCACCGGAATTCAATTCATAAATATTGCGTGTTTTATATGCGGTAACTCTTTCTGATGAATTTTCTAACAATGCTTTGATTGTTGAAACAATATATTCGGTTTCGCTTTATTATTTATTAAGAAATTAATTTTAAGCCCTGCGCCGGAATTCAATTCATAAATATTGCGTGTTTTATATGCGGTAACTCTTTCTGCTGAATTTTCTAACAATGTTTTGATTGTTCAAACAATATATTCGGTTTCGCTTTATTATTTATTAAGAAATTAATTTTCAGCCCTGTACCGGAATTCAGTTCATAAATATTGCGTGTTTTATATGCGGTAATTCTTTCTGATGAATTTTCTAACAATGCTTTGATTGTTGAAACTATATATTCGGTTTCGCTTTATTATTTATTAAGAAATAATTTTCAGCCCTGCACCGGAATTCAATTCATAAATATTGCGTGTTTTATATGCAGTAACTCTTTTTGATGAATTTTCTAACAATGCTTTGATTGTTGAAACAATATATTCGGTTTCGCTTTATTATTTATTAAGAAATTAATTTTAAGCCCTGCACCGGAATTCAGTTCATAAATATTGCGTGTTTTATATGCGGTAACTTTTTCTGATGAATTTTCTAACAATGCTTTGATTGTTGAAAAAATATATTCGGTTTCGCTTTATTATTTATTAAGAAATAAATTTTCAGCCCTGCACCGGAATTCAGTTCATAAATATTGCGTGTTTTATATGCGGTAATTCTTTCTGATGAATTTTCTAACAATGCTTTGATTGTTGAAACAATATATTCGGTTTCGCTTTATTATTTATTAAGAAATTAATTTTCAGCCCTGCACCGGAATTCAGTTCATAAATATTGCGTGTTTTATATGCGGTAACTCTTTCTGATAAATTTTCAAACAATGCTTTGATTGTTGAAACAATATATTCAGTTTCGCTTTATTATTTATTAAGAAATTAATTTTCAGCCTTGCACCGGAATTCAATTCATAAATATTGCGTGTTTTATATGCGGTAACTCTTTCTGATGAATTTTCTAACAATGCTTTGATTGTTGAAACAATATATTCGGTTTCGCTTTATTATTTATTAAGAAATTAATTTTAAGCCCTGCACCGGAATTCAATTCATAAATATTGCGTGTTTTATATGCGGTAACTCTTTCTGATGAATTTTCTAACAATGCTTTGATTGTTGAAACAATATATTCGGTTTCGCTTTATTATTTATTAAGAAATTAATTTTTCAGCCCTGCACAGGAATTCAATTCATAAATATTGCGTGTTTTATATGCGGTAACTCTTTCTGATGAATTTTTTAACAATGGTTTATTGTTGAAACAATATATTCGGTTTCGCTTTATTATTTATTAAGAAATTAATTTTCAGCCCTGCACCAGAAATTCAATTCATAAATATTGCGTTTGTTAGAAAATTCATCATTGTTAGAAAATTCATCAGAAAGAATTACCGCATATAAAACACGCAATATTTATGAACTGAATTCCGGTACAGGGCTGAAAATTAATTTCTTAATAAATAATAAAGCGAAACCGAATATATTGTTTGAACAATCAAAACATTGTTAGAAAATTCATCAGAAAGAGTTACCGCATATAAAACACGCAATATTTATGAATTGAATTCCGGCGCAGGGCTTAAAATTAATTTCTTAATAAATAATAAAGCGAAACCGAATATATTGTTTCAACAATCAAAGCATTGTTAGAAAATTCATCAGAAAGAGTTACCGCATATAAAACACGCAATATTTATGAATTGAATTCCGGTGCAAGGCTGAAAATTAATTTCTTAATAAATAATAAAGCGAAACCGAATATATTGTTTCAACAATCAAAGCATTGTTAGAAAATTCATCAGAAAGAGTTACCGCATATAAAACACGCAATATTTATGAATTGAATTCCGGTGCAAGGCTGAAATTTAATTTCTTAATAAATAATAAAGCGAAACTGAATATATTGTTTCAACAATCAAAGCATTGTTTGAAAATTCATCAAAAAGAGTTACCGCATATAAATCACGCAATATTTATGAAGTGAATTCCGGTGCAGGGCTGAAAATTATTTCTTAATAAATAATAAAGCGAAACCGAATATATAGTTTCAACAATCAAAGCATTGTTAGAAAATTCATCAGAAAGAATTACCGCATATAAAAAACGCAATATTTATGAACTGAATTCCGGTACAGGGCTGAAAATTAATTTCTTAATAAATAATAAAGCGAAACCGAATATATTGTTTGAACAATCAAAACATTGTTAGAAAATTCATCAGAAAGAGTTACCGCATATAAAACACGCAATATTTATGAATTGAATTCCGATGCAGGGCTTAAAATTAATTTCTTAATAAATAGTAAAGCGAAACCGAATATATTGTTTCAACAATCAAAGCATTGTTAGAAAATTCATCAGAAAGAGTTACCGCATATAAAACACGCAATATTTATGAATTGAATTCCGGTGCAAGGCTGAAAATTAATTTCTTAATAAATAATAAAGCGAAACTGAATATATTGTTTCAACAATCAAAGCATTGTTTGAAAATTTATCAGAAAGAGTTACCGCATATAAAACACGCAATATTTATGAATTGAATTCCGGTGCAGGGCTGAAAATTAATTTCTTAATAAATAATAAAGCGAAACCGAATATATTGTTTCAACAATAAACCATTGTTAAAAAATTCATCAGAAAGAGTTACCGCATATAAAACACGCAATATTTATGAATTGAATTCCGGTGCAGGGCTGAAAAATTAATTTCTTAATAAATAATAAAGCGAAACTGAATATATTGTTTCAACAATTAAAGCATTGTTAGAAAATTCATCAGAAAGAGTTACCGCATATAAAACACGCAATATTTATGAATTGAATTTCTGGTGCAGGGCTGAAAATTAATTTCTTAATAAATAATAAAGCGAAACCGAATATATTGTTTCAACAATAAACCATTGTTAAAAAATTCATCAGAAAGAGTTACCGCATATAAAACACGCAATATTTATGAATTGAATTCCGGTGCAGGGCTGAAAAATTAATTTCTTAATAAATAATAAAGCGAAACCGAATATATTGTTTCAACAATCAAAGCATTGTTAGAAAATTCATCAGAAAGAGTTACCGCATATAAAACACGCAATATTTATGAATTGAATTCCGGTGCAGGGCTTAAAATTAATTTCTTAATAAATAATAAAGCGAAACCGAATATATTGTTTCAACAATCAAAGCATTGTTAGAAAATTCATCAGAAAGAGTTACCGCATATAAAACACGCAATATTTATGAATTGAATTCCGGTGCAAGGCTGAAAATTAATTTCTTAATAAATAATAAAGCGAAACTGAATATATTGTTTCAACAATCAAAGCATTGTTTGAAAATTTATCAGAAAGAGTTACCGCATATAAAACACGCAATATTTATGAACTGAATTCCGGTGCAGGGCTGAAAATTAATTTCTTAATAAATAATAAAGCGAAACCGAATATATTGTTTCAACAATCAAAGCATTGTTAGAAAATTCATCAGAAAGAATTACCGCATATAAAACACGCATTATTTATGAACTGAATTCCGGTGCAGGGCTGAAAATTTATTTCTTAATAAATAATAAAGCGAAACCGAATATATTGTTTGAACAATCAAAACATTGTTAGAAAATTCATCAGAAAGAGTTACCGCATAGAAAACACGCAATATTTATGATTTGAATTCCGGTGCAAGGCTGAAAATTAATTTCTTAATAAATAATAAAGCGAAACCGAATATATTGTTTAAACAATCAAAACATTGTTAGAAAATTCATCAGAAAGAGATACCGCATATAAAACACGCAATATTTATGAATTGAATTCCGGTGAAGGCTGAAAATTAATTTCTTAATAAATAATAAAGCGAAACTGAATATATTGTTTCAAAAATCAAAGCATTGTTAGAAAATTCATCAGAAAGAGTTACCGCATATAAAACACGCAATATTTATGAATTGAATTCCGGTGCAGGCCTGAAAATTAATTTCTTAATAAATAATAAAGCGAAACCGAATATATTGTTTCAACAATCAAAGCATTGTTAGAAAATTCGTCAAAAAGAGTTACTGCATATAAAACACGCAATATTTATGAATTGAATTCCGGTGCAGGGCTGAAAATTATTTCTTAATAAATAATAAAGCGAAACCGAATATATAGTTTCAACAATCAAAGCATTGTTAGAAAATTCATCAGAAAGAATTACCGCATATAAAACACGCAATATTTATGAACTGAATTCCGGTACAGGGCTGAAAATTAATTTCTTAATAAATAATAAAGCGAAACCGAATATATTGTTTGAACAATCAAAACATTGTTAGAAAATTCATCAGAAAGAGTTACCGCATATAAAACACGCAATATTTATGAATTGAATTCCGGCGCAGGGCTTAAAATTAATTTCTTAATAAATAATAAAGCGAAACCGAATATATTGTTTCAACAATCAAAGCATTGTTTGAAAATTCATCAGAAAGAGTTACCGCATATAAAACACGCAATATTTATGAATTGAATTCCGGTGCAAGGCTGAAAATTAATTTCTTAATAAATAATAAAGCGAAACTGAATATATTGTTTCAACAATCAAAGCATTGTTTGAAAATTTATCAGAAAGAGTTACCGCATATAAAACACGCAATATTTATGAATTGAATTCCGGTGCAGTGCTGAAAATTAATTTCTTAATAAATAATAAAGCGAAACTGAATATATTGTTTCAACAATCAAAGCATTGTTTGAAAATTCATCAGAAAGAGTCACCGCATATAAAACACGCAATATTTATGAATTGAATTTCGGTGCAGGGCTTAAAATTAATTTCTTAATAAATAATAAAGCGAAACCGAATATATTGTTTCAACATTCAAAGCATTGTTAGAAAATTCATCAGAAAGAGTTAACGCATATAAAACACACAATATTTATGAATTGAATTCCGGTGCAAGGCTGAAAATTAATTTCTTAATAAATAATAAAGCGAAACTGAATATATTGTTTCAACAATCAAAGCATTGTTTGAAAATTCATCAAAAAGAGTTACCGCATATAAAACACGCAATATTTATGAATTGAATTCCGGTGCAGGGCTGAAAATTATTTCTTAATAAATAATAAAGCGAAACCGAATATATAGTTTCAACAATCAAAGCATTGTTAGAAAATTCATCAGAAGGAATTACCGCATATAAAACACGCAATATTTATGAACTGAATTCCGGTACAGGGCTGAAAATTAATTTCTTAATAAATAATAAAGCGAAACCGAATATATTGTTTGAACAATCAAAACATTGTTAGAAAATTCATCAGAAAGAGTTACCGCATATAAAACACGCAATATTTATGAATTGAATTCCGGTGCAGGTCTTAAAATTAATTTCTTAATAAATAGTAAAGCGAAACCGAATATATTGTTTCAACAATCAAAGCATTGTTAGAAAATTCATCAGAAAGAGTTACCGCATATAAAACACGCAATATTTATGAATTGAATTCCGGTGCAAGGCTGAAAATTAATTTCTTAATAAATAATAAAGCGAAACTGAATATATTGTTTCAACAATCAAAGCATTGTTTGAAAATTTATCAGAAAGAGTTACCGCATATAAAACACGCAATATTTATGAATTGAATTCCGGTGCAGGGCTGAAAATTAATTTCTTAATAAATAATAAAGCGAAACCGAATATATTGTTTCAACAATAAACCATTGTTAAAAAATTCATCAGAAAGAGTTACCGCATATAAAACACGCAATATTTATGAATTGAATTCCGGTGCAGGGCTGAAAAATTAATTTCTTAATAAATAATAAAGCGAAACTGAATATATTGTTTCAACAATCAAAGCATTGTTAGAAAATTCATCAGAAAGAGTTACCGCATATAAAACACGCAATATTTATGAATTGAATTTCTGATGCAGGGCTGAAAATTAATTTCTTAATAAATAATAAAGCGAAACCGAATATATTGTTTCAACAATAAACCATTGTTAAAAAATTCATCAGAAAGAGTTACCGCATATAAAACACGCAATATTTATGAATTGAATTCCGGTGCAGGGCTGAAAAATTAATTTCTTAATAAATAATAAAGCGAAACCGAATATATTGTTTCAACAATCAAAGCATTGTTAGAAAATTCATCAGAAAGAGTTACCGCAAATAAAACACGCAATATTTATGAATTGAATTCCGGTGCAGGGCTTAAAATTAATTTCTTAATAAATAATAAAGCGAAACCGAATATATTGTTTCAACAATCAAAGCATTGTTAGAAAATTCATCAGAAAGAGTTACCGCATATAAAACACGCAATATTTATGAATTGAATTCCGGTGCAAGGCTGAAAATTAATTTCTTAATAAATAATAAAGCGAAACTGAATATATTGTTTCAACAATCAAAGCATTGTTTGAAAATTTATCAGAAAGAGTTACCGCATATAAAACACGCAATATTTATGAACTGAATTCCGGTGCAGGGCTGAAAATTATTTCTTAATAAATAATAAAGCGAAACCGAATATATAGTTTCAACAATCAAAGCATTGTTAGAAAATTCATCAGAAAGAATTACCGCATATAAAACACGCAATATTTATGAACTGAATTCCGGTACAAGGCTGAAAATTAATTTCTTAATAAATAATAAAGCGAAACCGAATATATTGTTTGAACAATCAAAACATTGTTAGAAAATTCATCAGAAAGTGTTACCGCATATAAAACACGCAATATTTATGAAATGAATTCCGGCGCAGGGCTTAAAATTAATTTCTTAATAAATAATAAAGCGAAACCGAATATATTGTTTCAACAATCAAAGCATTGTTAGAAAATTCATCAGAAAGAGTTACCGCATATAAAACACGCAATATTTATGAATTGAATTCCGGTGCAAGGCTGAAAATTAATTTCTTAATAAATAATAAAGCGAAACTGAATATATTGTTTCAACAATCAAAGCATTGTTTGAAAATTTATCAGAAAGAGTTACCGCATATAAAACACGCAATATTTATGAATTGAATTCCGGTGCAGTGCTGAAAATTAATTTCTTAATAAATAATAAAGCGAAACCGAATATATTGTTTGAACAATCAAAACATTGTTAGAAAATTCATCAGAAAGAGTTACCGCATATAAAACACGCAATATTTATGAATTGAAGTCCGGTGCAGGGCTGAAAATTAATTTCTTAATAAATAATAAAGCGAAACCGAATATATTGTTTCAACAATCAAAGCATTGTTAGAAAATTCATCAGAAAGAATTACCGCATATAAAACACGCAATATTTATGAACTGAATTCCGGTGAGGGCTGAAAATTAATTTCTTAATAAATAATAAAGCGAAACCGAATATATTGTTTGAACAATCAAAACATTGTTAGAAAAATCATCAGAAAGAGTTACCGCATATAAAACACGCAATATTTATCAATTGAATTCCGGTGCAAGGCTGAAAATTAATTTCTTAATAAATAATAAAGCGAAACCAAATATATTGTTTCAACAATCAAAACATTGTTAGAAAATTCATCAGAAACAGATACCGCATATAAAACACGCAATATTTATGAATTGAATTCCGGTGCTGGGCTTAAAATTAATTTCCTAATAAATAATAAAGCGAAACCGAATATATAGTTTCAACAATCAAAGCATTGTTAGAAAATTCATCAGAAAGAGTTACCGCATATAAAACACGCAATATTAATGAATATAATTCCGGTGCAAGGCTGGAAATTAATTTCTTAATAAATGTTAAAGCGAAACTGAATATATTGTTTCAACAATCAAAGCATTGTTAGAAAATTCATCAGAAAGAGGTACCGCATATAAAACACGCAATATTTATGAATTGAATTCCGGTGCAAGGCTGAAAGTTAATTTCTTAATAAATAATAAAGCGAAACCGAATATATTGTTTCAACAATCAAAGCATTGTTTGAAAATTTATCAGAAAGAGTTACCGCATATAAAACACGCAATATTTATGAATATAATTCCGGTGCAGGGCTGAAAATTAATTTCTTAATAAATAATATAGCGAAACCGAATATATTGTTTCAACAATCAAAGCATTGTTAGAAAATTCATCAGAAAGAGTTCCCGCATATAAAACACGCAATATTTATGAATTGAATTCCGGTGCACCGCTGAAAATTAATTTCTTAATAAATAATAAAGCGAAACTGAATATATTGTTTCAACAATCAAAGCATTGTTTGAAAATTTATCAGAAAGAGTTACCGCATATAAAACACGCAATATTTATGAACTGAATCCCGGTGCAGGGCTGGAAATTTATTTCTTAATAAATAATAAAGCGAAACCAAATATATTGTTTGAACAATCAAAACATTGTTAGAAAATTCATCAGAAAGAGTTACCGCATAGAAAACACGCAATATTTATGAATTGAATTCCGGTGCAAGGCTGAAAATTAATTTCTTAATAAATAATAAAGCGAAACTGAATATATTGTTTCAACAATCAAAGCATTGTTAGAAAATTCATCAGAAAGAGTTCCCGCATATAAAAGACGCAATATTTATAAATTGAATTCCGGTGCACCGCTGAAAATTAATTTCGTAATAAATAATAAAGCGAAACCAAATATATTGTTTCAACAATCAAAGCATTGTTAGAAAATTCATCAAAAAGAGTTACTGCATATAAAACACGCAATATTTATGAATTGAATTCCGGTGCAGGGCTGAAAATTAATTTCTTAATAAATAATAAAGCGAAACCGAATATATTATTTGAACAATGAAAACATTGTTAGAAAATTCATCAGAAAGAGTTACCGCATATAAAACACGCAATATTTATGAATTGAATTCCGGTGCAGGGCTTAAAATTAATTTCTTAATAAATAATAAAGCGAAACCGAATATATTGTTTCAACAATCAAAGCATTGTTAGAAAATTCATCAGAAAGAGTTACCGCATATAAAACAAGCAATATTTATGAATTGAATTCCGGTGCAAGGCTGAAAATTAATTTCTTAATAAATAATAAAGCGAAACTGAATATATTGTTTCAACAATCAAAGCATTGTTTGAAAATTTATCAGAAAGAGTTACCGCATATAAAACACGCAATATTTATGAATTGAATTCCGGTGCAGGGCTGAAAATTAATTTCTTAATAAATAATAAAGCGAAACCGAATATATTGTTTCAACAATCAAAGCATTGTTAGAAAATTCATCAGAAAGAGTTACCGCATATAAAACACGCAATATTTATGAACTGAATTTCTGGTGCAGGGCTGAAAATTAATTTCTTAATAAATAATAAAGCGAAACCGAATATATTGTTTCAACAGTAAACCATTGTTAGAAAATTCCTCAGAAAGAGTTACCGCATATAAAACACGCAATATTTATGAATATAATTCCGGTGCAAGGCTGGAAATTAATTTCTTAATAAATGTTAAAGCGAAACTGAATATATTGTTTCAACAATCAAAGCATTGTTTGAAAATTTATCAGAAAGAGTTACCGCATATAAAACACGCAATATTTATGAATTGAATTCCGGTGCAGGGCTGAAAATTAATTTCTTAATAAATAATAAAGCGAAACCGAATATATTGTTTCAACAATCAAAACATTGTTACAAAATTCATCAGAAAGAGTTACCGCATGTAAAACACGCAATATTTATGAATTGAATTCCGGTGCAAGGCTGAAAGTTAATTTCTTAATAAATAATAAAGCGAAACCGAATATATTGTTTCAACAATCAAAGCATTGTTTGAAAATTTATCAGAAAGAGTTACCGCATATAAAACACGCAATATTTATGAATATAATTCCGGTGCAGGGCTGAAAATTAATTTCTTAATAAATAATATAGCGAAACCGAATATATTGTTTCAACAATCAAAGCATTGTTAGAAAATTCATCAGAAAGAGTTCCCGCATATAAAACACGCAATATTTATGAATTGAATTCCGGTGCAAGGCTGAAAATTAATTTCTTAATAAATAATAAAGCGAAACCGAATATATAGTTTCAACAATAAACCATTGTTAAAAAATTCATCAGAAAGAGTTACCGCATATAAAACACGCAATATTTATGAATTGAATTCCGGTGCAGGGCTGAAAAATTAATTTCTTAATAAATAATAAAGCGAAACTGAATATATTGTTTCAACAATCAAAGCATTGTTAGAAAATTCATCAGAAAGAGTTACCGCATATAAAACACGCAATATTTATGAATTGAATTTCTGATGCAGGGCTGAAAATTAATTTCTTAATAAATAATAAAGCGAAACCGAATATATTGTTTCAACAATAAACCATTGTTAAAAAATTCATCAGAAAGAGTTACCGCATATAAAACACGCAATATTTATGAATTGAATTCCGGTGCAGGGCTGAAAAATTAATTTCTTAATAAATAATAAAGCGAAACCGAATATATTGTTTCAACAATCAAAGCATTGTTAGAAAATTCATCAGAAAGAGTTACCGCATATAAAACACGCAATATTTATGAATTGAATTCCGGTGCAGGGCTTAAAATTAATTTCTTAATAAATAATAAAGCGAAACCGAATATATTGTTTCAACAATCAAAGCATTGTTAGAAAATTCATCAGAAAGAGTTACCGCATATAAAACACGCAATATTTATGAATTGAATTCCGGTGCAAGGCTGAAAATTAATTTCTTAATAAATAATAAAGCGAAACTGAATATATTGTTTCAACAATCAAAGCATTGTTTGAAAATTTATCAGAAAGAGTTACCGCATATAAAACACGCAATATTTATGAACTGAATTCCGGTGCAGGGCTGAAAATTATTTCTTAATAAATAATAAAGCGAAACCGAATATATAGTTTCAACAATCAAAGCATTGTTAGAAAATTCATCAGAAAGAATTACCGCATATAAAACACGCAATATTTATGAACTGAATTCCGGTACAGGGCTGAAAATTAATTTCTTAATAAATAATAAAGCGAAACCGAATATATTGTTTGAACAATCAAAACATTGTTAGAAAATTCATCAGAAAGTGTTACCGCATATAAAACACGCAATATTTATGAAATGAATTCCGGCGCAGGGCTTAAAATTAATTTCTTAATAAATAATAAAGCGAAACCGAATATATTGTTTCAACAATCAAAGCATTGTTAGAAAATTCATCAGAAAGAGTTACCGCATATAAAACACGCAATATTTATGAATTGAATTCCGGTGCAAGGCTGAAAATTAATTTCTTAATAAATAATAAAGCGAAACTGAATATATTGTTTCAACAATCAAAGCATTGTTTGAAAATTTATCAGAAAGAGTTACCGCATATAAAACACGCAATATTTATGAATTGAATTCCGGTGCAGTGCTGAAAATTAATTTCTTAATAAATAATAAAGCGAAACCGAATATATTGTTTGAACAATCAAAACATTGTTAGAAAATTCATCAGAAAGAGTTACCGCATATAAAACACGCAATATTTATGAATTGAATTCCGGTGCAGGGCTGAAAATTAATTTCTTAATAAATAATATAGCGAAACCGAATATATTGTTTCAACAATCAAAGCATTGTTAGAAAATTCATCAGAAAGAGTTCCCGCATATAAAACACGCAATATTTATGAATTGAATTCCGGTGCACCGCTGAAAATTAATTTCTTAATAAATAATAAAGCGAAACTGAATATATTGTTTCAACAATCAAAGCATTGTTTGAAAATTTATCAGAAAGAGTTACCGCATATAAAACACGCAATATTTATGAACTGAATCCCGGTGCAGGGCTGGAAATTTATTTCTTAATAAATAATAAAGCGAAACCAAATATATTGTTTGAACAATCAAAACATTGTTAGAAAATTCATCAGAAAGAGTTACCGCATAGAAAACACGCAATATTTATGAATTGAATTCCGGTGCAAGGCTGAAAATTAATTTCTTAATAAATAATAAAGCGAAACTGAATATATTGTTTCAACAATCAAAGCATTGTTAGAAAATTCATCAGAAAGAGTTCCCGCATATAAAAGACGCAATATTTATAAATTGAATTCCGGTGCACCGCTGAAAATTAATTTCGTAATAAATAATAAAGCGAAACCAAATATATTGTTTCAACAATCAAAGCATTGTTAGAAAATTCATCAAAAAGAGTTACTGCATATAAAACACGCAATATTTATGAATTGAATTCCGGTGCAGGGCTGAAAATTAATTTCTTAATAAATAATAAAGCGAAACCGAATATATTATTTGAACAATGAAAACATTGTTAGAAAATTCATCAGAAAGAGTTACCGCATATAAAACACGCAATATTTATGAATTGAATTCCGGTGCAGGGCTTAAAATTAATTTCTTAATAAATAATAAAGCGAAACCGAATATATTGTTTCAACAATCAAAGCATTGTTAGAAAATTCATCAGAAAGAGTTACCGCATATAAAACAAGCAATATTTATGAATTGATTTCCGGTGCAAGGCTGAAAATTAATTTCTTAATAAATAATAAAGCGAAACTGAATATATTGTTTCAACAATCAAAGCATTGTTTGAAAATTTATCAGAAAGAGTTACCGCATATAAAACACGCAATATTTATGAATTGAATTCCGGTGCAGGGCTGAAAATTAATTTCTTAATAAATAATAAAGCGAAACCGAATATATTGTTTCAACAATCAAAGCATTGTTAGAAAATTCATCAGAAAGAGTTACCGCATATAAAACACGCAATATTTATGAACTGAATTTCTGGTGCAGGGCTGAAAATTAATTTCTTAATAAATAATAAAGCGAAACCGAATATATTGTTTCAACAGTAAACCATTGTTAGAAAATTCCTCAGAAAGAGTTACCGCATATAAAACACGCAATATTTATGAATATAATTCCGGTGCAAGGCTGGAAATTAATTTCTTAATAAATGTTAAAGCGAAACTGAATATATTGTTTCAACAATCAAAGCATTGTTTGAAAATTTATCAGAAAGAGTTACCGCATATAAAACACGCAATATTTATGAATTGAATTCCGGTGCAGGGCTGAAAATTAATTTCTTAATAAATAATAAAGCGAAACCGAATATATTGTTTCAACAATCAAAACATTGTTACAAAATTCATCAGAAAGAGTTACCGCATGTAAAACACGCAATATTTATGAATTGAATTCCGGTGCAAGGCTGAAAGTTAATTTCTTAATAAATAATAAAGCGAAACCGAATATATTGTTTCAACAATCAAAGCATTGTTTGAAAATTTATCAGAAAGAGTTACCGCATATAAAACACGCAATATTTATGAATATAATTCCGGTGCAGGGCTGAAAATTAATTTCTTAATAAATAATATAGCGAAACCGAATATATTGTTTCAACAATCAAAGCATTGTTAGAAAATTCATCAGAAAGAGTTCCCGCATATAAAACACGCAATATTTATGAATTGAATTCCGGTGCAAGGCTGAAAATTAATTTCTTAATAAATAATAAAGCGAAACCGAATATATAGTTTCAACAATAAACCATTGTTAAAAAATTCATCAGAAAGAGTTACCGCATATAAAACACGCAATATTTATGAATTGAATTCCGGTGCAGGGCTGAAAAATTAATTTCTTAATAAATAATAAAGCGAAACTGAATATATTGTTTCAACAATCAAAGCATTGTTAGAAAATTCATCAGAAAGAGTTACCGCATATAAAACACGCAATATTTATGAATTGAATTTCTGATGCAGGGCTGAAAATTAATTTCTTAATAAATAATAAAGCGAAACCGAATATATTGTTTCAACAATAAACCATTGTTAAAAAATTCATCAGAAAGAGTTACCGCATATAAAACACGCAATATTTATGAATTGAATTCCGGTGCAGGGCTGAAAAATTAATTTCTTAATAAATAATAAAGCGAAACCGAATATATTGTTTCAACAATCAAAGCATTGTTAGAAAATTCATCAGAAAGAGTTACCGCATATAAAACACGCAATATTTATGAATTGAATTCCGGTGCAGGGCTTAAAATTAATTTCTTAATAAATAATAAAGCGAAACCGAATATATTGTTTCAACAATCAAAGCATTGTTAGAAAATTCATCAGAAAGAGTTACCGCATATAAAACACGCAATATTTATGAATTGAATTCCGGTGCAAGGCTGAAAATTAATTTCTTAATAAATAATAAAGCGAAACTGAATATATTGTTTCAACAATCAAAGCATTGTTTGAAAATTTATCAGAAAGAGTTACCGCATATAAAACACGCAATATTTATGAACTGAATTCCGGTGCAGGGCTGAAAATTATTTCTTAATAAATAATAAAGCGAAACCGAATATATAGTTTCAACAATCAAAGCATTGTTAGAAAATTCATCAGAAAGAATTACCGCATATAAAACACGCAATATTTATGAACTGAATTCCGGTACAGGGCTGAAAATTAATTTCTTAATAAATAATAAAGCGAAACCGAATATATTGTTTGAACAATCAAAACATTGTTAGAAAATTCATCAGAAAGTGTTACCGCATATAAAACACGCAATATTTATGAAATGAATTCCGGCGCAGGGCTTAAAATTAATTTCTTAATAAATAATAAAGCGAAACCGAATATATTGTTTCAACAATCAAAGCATTGTTAGAAAATTCATCAGAAAGAGTTACCGCATATAAAACACGCAATATTTATGAATTGAATTCCGGTGCAAGGCTGAAAATTAATTTCTTAATAAATAATAAAGCGAAACTGAATATATTGTTTCAACAATCAAAGCATTGTTTGAAAATTTATCAGAAAGAGTTACCGCATATAAAACACGCAATATTTATGAATTGAATTCCGGTGCAGTGCTGAAAATTAATTTCTTAATAAATAATAAAGCGAAACCGAATATATTGTTTGAACAATCAAAACATTGTTAGAAAATTCATCAGAAAGAGTTACCGCATATAAAACACGCAATATTTATGAATTGAATTCCGGTGCAGGGCTTAAAATTAATTTCTTAATAAATAATAAAGCGAAACCGAATATATTGTTTCAACAATCAAAGCATTGTTAGAAAATTCATCAGAAAGAGTTACCGCATATAAAACACGCAATATTTATGAATTGAATTCCGGTGCAAGGCTGAAAATTAATTTCTTAATAAATAATAAAGCGAAACTGAATATATTGTTTCAACAATCAAAGGATTGTTTGAAAATTTATCAGAAAGAGTTACCGCATATAAAACACGCAATATTTATGAATTGAAGTCCGGTGCAGGGCTGAAAATTAATTTCTTAATAAATAATAAAGCGAAACCGAATATATTGTTTCAACAATCAAAGCATTGTTAGAAAATTCATCAGAAAGAATTACCGCATATAAAACACGCAATATTTATGAACTGAATTCCGGTGAGGGCTGAAAATTAATTTCTTAATAAATAATAAAGCGAAACCGAATATATTGTTTGAACAATCAAAACATTGTTAGAAAATTCATCAGAAAGAGTTACCGCATATAAAACACGCAATATTTATCAATTGAATTCCGGTGCAAGGCTGAAAATTAATTTCTTAATAAATAATAAAGCGAAACCAAATATATTGTTTCAACAATCAAAACATTGTTAGAAAATTCATCAGAAACAGATACCGCATATAAAACACGCAATATTTATGAATTGAATTCCGGTGCTGGGCTTAAAATTAATTTCCTAATAAATAATAAAGCGAAACCGAATATATAGTTTCAACAATCAAAGCATTGTTAGAAAATTCATCAGAAAGAGTTACCGCATATAAAACACGCAATATTAATGAATATAATTCCGGTGCAAGGCTGGAAATTAATTTCTTAATAAATGTTAAAGCGAAACTGAATATATTGTTTCAACAATCAAAGCATTGTTAGAAAATTCATCAGAAAGAGGTACCGCATATAAAACACGCAATATTTATGAATTGAATTCCGGTGCAAGGCTGAAAGTTAATTTCTTAATAAATAATAAAGCGAAACCGAATATATTGTTTCAACAATCAAAGCATTGTTTGAAAATTTATCAGAAAGAGTTACCGCATATAAAACACGCAATATTTATGAATATAATTCCGGTGCAGGGCTGAAAATTAATTTCTTAATAAATAATATAGCGAAACCGAATATATTGTTTCAACAATCAAAGCATTGTTAGAAAATTCATCAGAAAGAGTTCCCGCATATAAAACACGCAATATTTATGAATTGAATTCCGGTGCACCGCTGAAAATTAATTTCTTATTAAATAATAAAGCGAAACTGAATATATTGTTTCAACAATCAAAGCATTGTTTGAAAATTTATCAGAAAGAGTTACCGCATATAAAACACGCAATATTTATGAACTGAATCCCGGTGCAGGGCTGGAAATTTATTTCTTAATAAATAATAAAGCGAAACCAAATATATTGTTTGAACAATCAAAACATTGTTAGAAAATTCATCAGAAAGAGTTACCGCATAGAAAACACGCAATATTTATGAATTGAATTCCGGTGCAAGGCTGAAAATTAATTTCTTAATAAATAATAAAGCGAAACTGAATATATTGTTTCAACAATCAAAGCATTGTTAGAAAATTCATCAGAAAGAGTTCCCGCATATAAAAGACGCAATATTTATAAATTGAATTCCGGTGCACCGCTGAAAATTAATTTCGTAATAAATAATAAAGCGAAACCAAATATATTGTTTCAACAATCAAAGCATTGTTAGAAAATTCATCAAAAAGAGTTACTGCATATAAAACACGCAATATTTATGAATTGAATTCCGGTGCAGGGCTGAAAATTAATTTCTTAATAAATAATAAAGCGAAACCGAATATATTATTTGAACAATCAAAACATTGTTAGAAAATTCATCAGAAAGAGTTACCGCATATAAAACACGCAATATTTATGAATTGAATTCCGGTGCAGGGCTTAAAATTAATTTCTTAATAAATAATAAAGCGAAACCGAATATATTGTTTCAACAATCAAAGCATTGTTAGAAAATTCATCAGAAAGAGTTACCGCATATAAAACAAGCAATATTTATGAATTGAATTCCGGTGCAAGGCTGAAAATTAATTTCTTAATAAATAATAAAGCGAAACTGAATATATTGTTTCAACAATCAAAGCATTGTTTGAAAATTTATCAGAAAGAGTTACCGCATATAAAACACGCAATATTTATGAATTGAATTCCGGTGCAGGGCTGAAAATTAATTTCTTAATAAATAATAAAGCGAAACCGAATATATTGTTTCAACAATCAAAGCATTGTTAGAAAATTCATCAGAAAGAGTTACCGCATATAAAACACGCAATATTTATGAACTGAATTTCTGGTGCAGGGCTGAAAATTAATTTCTTAATAAATAATAAAGCGAAACCGAATATATTGTTTCAACAGTAAACCATTGTTAGAAAATTCCTCAGAAAGAGTTACCGCATATAAAACACGCAATATTTATGAATATAATTCCGGTGCAAGGCTGGAAATTAATTTCTTAATAAATGTTAAAGCGAAACTGAATATATTGTTTCAACAATCAAAGCATTGTTTGAAAATTTATCAGAAAGAGTTACCGCATATAAAACACGCAATATTTATGAATTGAATTCCGGTGCAGGGCTGAAAATTAATTTCTTAATAAATAATAAAGCGAAACCGAATATATTGTTTCAACAATCAAAACATTGTTACAAAATTCATCAGAAAGAGTTACCGCATGTAAAACACGCAATATTTATGAATTGAATTCCGGTGCAAGGCTGAAAGTTAATTTCTTAATAAATAATAAAGCGAAACCGAATATATTGTTTCAACAATCAAAGCATTGTTTGAAAATTTATCAGAAAGAGTTACCGCATATAAAACACGCAATATTTATGAATATAATTCCGGTGCAGGGCTGAAAATTAATTTCTTAATAAATAATATAGCGAAACCGAATATATTGTTTCAACAATCAAAGCATTGTTAGAAAATTCATCAGAAAGAGTTCCCGCATATAAAACACGCAATATTTATGAATTGAATTCCGGTGCACCGCTGAAAATAAATTTCTTAATAAATAATAAAGCGAAACTGAATATATTGTTTCAACAATCAAAGCATTGTTAGAAAATTCATCAGAAAGAGTTACCGCATATAAAACACGCAATATTTATGAATTGAATTCCGGTGCAAGGCTGAAAATTAATTTCTTAATAAATAATAAAGCGAAACTGAATATATTGCTTCAACAATCAAAGCATTGTTTGAAAATTTATCAGAAAGAGTTACCGCATATAAAACACGCAATATTTATGAATTGAATTCCGGTGCAGGGCTGAAAATTAATTTCTTAATAAATAATAAAGCGAAACCGAATATATTGATTCAACAATCAAAGCATTGTTAGAAAATTCATCAGAAAGAGTTACCGCATATAAAACACGCAATATTTATGAATTGAATTTCTGGTGCAGGGCTGAAAATTAATTTCTTAATAAATAATAAAGCGAAACCGAATATATTGTTTCAACAATCAAAGCATTGTTAGAAAATTCCTCAGAAAGAGTTACCGCATATAAAACACGCAATAATTATGAATTGAATTCCGGTGCAGTGCTGGAAATTAATTTCTTAATAAATAATAAAGCGAAACCGAATATATTGTTTGAACAATCAAAACATTGTTAGAAAATTCATCAGAAAGAGTTACCGCATATAAAACACGCAATATTTATGAATATAATTCCGGTGCAAGGCTGGAAATTAATTTCTTAATAAATGTTAAAGCGAAACTGAATATATTGTTTCAACAATCAAAGCATTGTTTGAAAATTTATCAGAAAGAGTTACCGCATATAAAACACGCAATATTTATGAATTGAATTCCGGTGCAGGGCTGAAAATTAATTTCTTAATAAATAATAAAGCGAAACCGAATATATTGTTTCAACAATCAAAACATTGTTAGAAAATTCATCAGAAAGAGTTACCGCATGTAAAACACGCAATATTTATGAATTGAATTCCGGTGCAAGGCTGAAAGTTAATTTCTTAATAAATAATAAAGCGAAACCGAATATATTGTTTCAACAATCAAAGCATTGTTTGAAAATTTATCAGAAAGAGTTACCGCATATAAAACACGCAATATTTATGAATATAATTCCGGTGCAGGGCTGAAAATTAATTTCTTAATAAATAATATAGCGAAACCGAATATATTGTTTCAACAATCAAAGCATTGTTAGAAAATTCATCAGAAAGAGTTCCCGCATATAAAACACGCAATATTTATGAATTGAATTCCGGTGCACCGCTGAAAATAAATTTCTTAATAAATAATAAAGCGAAACTGAATATATTGTTTCAACAATCAAAGCATTGTTTGAAAATTTATCAGAAAGAGTTACCGCATATAAAACTCGCAATATTTATGAACTGAATCCCGGTGCAGGGCTGGAAATTTATTTCTTAATAAATAATAAAGCGAAACCAAATATATTGTTTGAACAATCAAAACATTGTTAGAAAATTCATCAGAAAGAGTTACCGCATATAAAAGACGCAATATTTATAAATTGAATTCCGGTGCACCGCTGAAAATTAATTTCGTAATAAATAATAAAGCGAAACCAAATATATTGTTTCAACAATCAAAGCATTGTTAGAAAATTCATCAAAAAGAGTTACTGCATATAAAACACGCAATATTTATGAATTGAATTCCGGTGCAGGGCTGAAAATTAATTTCTTAATAAATAATAAAGCGAAAACGAATATATTGTTTCAACAATCAAAGCATTGTTAGAAAATTCATCAGAAAGAGTTACCGCATATAAAACACGCAATATTTATGAATTGAATTCCGGTGCAGGGCTGAAAATTATTTCTTAATAAATAATAAAGCGAAACCGAATATATAGTTTCAACAATCAAAGCATTGTTAGAAAATTCATCAGAAAGAATTACCGCATATAAAACACGCAATATTTATGAACTGAATTCCGGTACAGGGCTGAAAATTAATTTCTTAATAAATAATAAAGCGAAACCGAATATATTGTTTGAACAATCAAAACATTGTTAGAAAATTCATCAGAAAGAGTTACCGCATATAAAACACACAATATTTATGAATTGAATTCCGGTGCAGGGCTTAAAATTAATTTCTTAATAAATAATAAAGCGAAACCGAATATATTGTTTCAACAATCAAAGCATTGTTAGAAAATTCATCAGAAAGAGTTACCGCATATAAAACACGCAATATTTATGAATTGAATTCCGGTGCAAGGCTGAAAATTAATTTCTTAATAAATAATAAAGCGAAACTGAATATATTGTTTCAACAATCAAAGCATTGTTTGAAAATTTATCAGAAAGAGTTACCGCATATAAAACACGCAATATTTATGAATTGAATTCCGGTGCAAGGCTGAAAATTAATTTCTTAATAAATAATAAAGCGAAACCGAATATATTGTTTCAACAATCAAAGCATTGTTTGAAAATTTATCAGAAAGAGTTACCGCATATAAAACACGCAATATTTATGAATTGAATTCCGGTGCAGGGCTGAAAATTAATTTCTTAATAAATAATAAAGCGAAACCGAATATATTGTTTGAACAATCAAAACATTGTTAGAAAATTCATCAGAAAGAGTTACCGCATATAAAACACGCAATATTTATCAATTGAATTCCGGTGCAAGGCTGAAAATTAATTTCTTAATAAATAATAAAGCGAAACCAAATATATTGTTTCAACAATCAAAACATTGTTAGAAAATTCATCAGAAAGAGATACCGCATATAAAACACGCAATATTTATGAACTGAATTCCGGGCTGGGCTTAAAATTAATTTCTTAATAAATAATAAAGCGAGACCGAATATATTGTTTCAACAATCAAAGCATTGTTAGAAAATTCATCAGAAAGAGTTACCGCTTATAAAACACGCAATATTTATGAACTGAATTCCGGTGCAGGGCTGAAAATTAATTTCCTAATAAATAATAAAGCGAAACCGAATATATAGTTTCAACAATCAAAGCATTGTTAGAAAATTCATCAGAAAGAGTTACCGCATATAAAACACGCAATATTTATGAATATAATTCCGGTGCAAGGCTGGAAATTAATTTCTTAATAAATGTTAAAGCGAAACTGAATATATTGTTTCAACAATCAAAGCATTGTTTGAAAATTTATCAGAAAGAGTTACCGCGTATAAAACACGCAATATTTATGAATTGAATTCCGGTGCAGGGCTGAAAATTAATTTCTTAATAAATAATAAAGCGAAACCGAATATATAGTTTCAACAATCAAAGCATTGTTAGAAAATTCATCAGAAAGAGTTACTGCATATAAAACACGCAATATTTATGAATTGAATTCCGGTGCAGGGCTGAAAATTAATTTCTTAATAAATAATAAAGCGAAAACGAATATATTGTTTCAACAATCAAAGCATTGTTAGAAAATTCATCAGAAAGAGTTACCGCATATAAAACACGCAATATTTATGAATTGAATTCCGGTGCAGGGCTGAAAATTATTTCTTAATAAATAATAAAGCGAAACCGAATATATAGTTTCAACAATCAAAGCATTGTTAGAAAATTCATCAGAAAGAATTACCGCATATAAAACACGCAATATTTATGAACTGAATTCCGGTACAGGGCTGAAAATTAATTTCTTAATAAATAATAAAGCGAAACCGAATATATTGTTTGAACAATCAAAACATTGTTAGAAAATTCATCAGAAAGAGTTACCGCATATAAAACACACAATATTTATGAATTGAATTCCGGTGCAGGGCTTAAAATTAATTTCTTAATAAATAATAAAGCGAAACCGAATATATTGTTTCAACAATCAAAGCATTGTTAGAAAATTCATCAGAAAGAGTTACCGCATATAAAACACGCAATATTTATGAATTGAATTCCGGTGCAAGGCTGAAAATTAATTTCTTAATAAATAATAAAGCGAAACTGAATATATTGTTTCAACAATCAAAGCATTGTTTGAAAATTTATCAGAAAGAGTTACCGCATATAAAACACGCAATATTTATGAATTGAATTCCGGTGCAAGGCTGAAAATTAATTTCTTAATAAATAATAAAGCGAAACCGAATATATTGTTTCAACAATCAAAGCATTGTTTGAAAATTTATCAGAAAGAGTTACCGCATATAAAACACGCAATATTTATGAATTGAATTCCGGTGCAGGGCTGAAAATTAATTTCTTAATAAATAATAAAGCGAAACCGAATATATTGTTTGAACAATCAAAACATTGTTAGAAAATTCATCAGAAAGAGTTACCGCATATAAAACACGCAATATTTATCAATTGAATTCCGGTGCAAGGCTGAAAATTAATTTCTTAATAAATAATAAAGCGAAACCAAATATATTGTTTCAACAATCAAAACATTGTTAGAAAATTCATCAGAAAGAGATACCGCATATAAAACACGCAATATTTATGAACTGAATTCCGGGCTGGGCTTAAAATTAATTTCTTAATAAATAATAAAGCGAGACCGAATATATTGTTTCAACAATCAAAGCATTGTTAGAAAATTCATCAGAAAGAGTTACCGCTTATAAAACACGCAATATTTATGAACTGAATTCCGGTGCAGGGCTGAAAATTAATTTCCTAATAAATAATAAAGCGAAACCGAATATATAGTTTCAACAATCAAAGCATTGTTAGAAAATTCATCAGAAAGAGTTACCGCATATAAAACACGCAATATTTATGAATATAATTCCGGTGCAAGGCTGGAAATTAATTTCTTAATAAATGTTAAAGCGAAACTGAATATATTGTTTCAACAATCAAAGCATTGTTTGAAAATTTATCAGAAAGAGTTACCGCGTATAAAACACGCAATATTTATGAATTGAATTCCGGTGCAGGGCTGAAAATTAATTTCTTAATAAATAATAAAGCGAAACCGAATATATTGTTTCAACAATCAAAACATTGTTAGAAAATTCATCAGAAAGAGTTACCGCATGTAAAACACGCAATATTTATGAATTGAATTCCGGTGCTGGGCTTAAAATTAATTTCTTAATAAATAATAAAGCGAAACCAAATATATTGTTTCAACAATCAAAGCATTGTTAGAAAATTCATCAGAAAGAGGTACCGCATATAAAACACGCAATATTTATGAATTGAATTCCGGTGCAAGGCTGAAAGTTAATTTCTTAATAAATAATAAAGCGAAACCGAATATATTGTTTCAACAATCAAAGCATTGTTTGAAAATTTATCAGAAAGAGTTACCGCATATAAAACACTCAATATTTATGAATATAATTCCGGTGCAGGGCTGAAAATTAATTTCTTAATAAATAATAAAGCGAAACAGAATATATTGTTTCAACAATCAAAGCATTGTTAGAAAATTCATCAGAAAGAGTTCACGCATATAAAACACGCAATATTTATGAATTGAATTCCGGTGCACCGCTGAAAATTAATTTCTTAATAAATAATAAAGCGAAACTGAATATATTGTTTCAACAATCAAAGCATTGTTTGAAAATTTATCAGAAAGAGTTACCGCATATAAAACACGCAATATTTATGAACTGAATCCCGGTGCAGGGCTGGAAATTTATTTCTTAATAAATAATAAAGCGAAACCAAATATATTGTTTGAACAATCAAAACATTGTTAGAAAATTCATCAGAAAGAGGTACCGCATATAAAACACGCAATATTTATGAATTGAATTCCGGTGCAAGGCTGAAAGTTAATTTCTTAATAAATAATAAAGCGAAACCGAATATATTGTTTCAACAATCAAAGCATTGTTTGAAAATTTATCAGAAAGAGTTACCGCATATAAAACACGCAATATTTATGAATATAATTCCGGTGCAGGGCTGAAAATTAATTTCTTAATAAATAATAAAGCGAAACAGAATATATTGTTTCAACAATCAAAGCATTGTTAGAAAATTCATCAGAAAGAGTTCCCGCATATAAAACACGCAATATTTATGAATTGAATTCCGGTGCACCGCTGAAAATTAATTTCTTAATAAATAATAAAACGAAACTGAATATATTGTTTCAACAATCAAAGCATTGTTTGAAAATTTATCAGAAATAGTTACCGCATATAAAACTCGCAATATTTATGAACTGAATCCCGGTGCAGGGCTGGAAATTTATTTCTTAATAAATAATAAAGCGAAACCAAATATATTGTTTGAACAATCAAAACATTGTTAGAAAATTCATCAGAAAGAGTTACCGCATAGAAAACACGCAATATTTATGAATTGAATTCCGGTGCAAGGCTGAAAATTAATTTCTTAATAAATAATAAAGCGAAACCGAATATATTGTTTCAACAATCAAAGCATTGTTAGAAAATTCATCAGAAAGAGTTCCCGCATATAAAAGACGCAATATTTATAAATTGAATTCCGGTGCACCGCTGAAAATTAATTTCGTAATAAATAATAAAGCGAAACCAAATATATTGTTTCAACAATCAAAGCATTGTTAGAAAATTCATCAAAAAGAGTTACTGCATATAAAACACGCAATATTTATGAATTGAATTCCGGTGCAGGGCTGAAAATTAATTTCTTAATAAATAATAAAGCGAAAACGAATATATTGTTTCAACAATCAAAGCATTGTTAGAAAATTCATCAGAAAGAGTTACCGCATATAAAACACGCAATATTTATGAATTGAATTCCGGTGCAGGGCTGAAAATTATTTCTTAATAAATAATAAAGCGAAACCGAATATATAGTTTCAACAATCAAAGCATTGTTAGAAAATTCATCAGAAAGAATTACCGCATATAAAACACGCAATATTTATGAACTGAATTCCGGTACAGGGCTGAAAATTAATTTCTTAATAAATAATAAAGCGAAACCGAATATATTGTTTGAACAATCAAAACATTGTTAGAAAATTCATCAGAAAGAGTTACCGCATATAAAACACACAATATTTATGAATTGAAATCCGGTGCAGGGCTTAAAATTAATTTCTTAATAAATAATAAAGCGAAACCGAATATATTGTTTCAACAATCAAAGCATTGTTAGAAAATTCATCAGAAAGAGTTACCGCATATAAAACACGCAATATTTATGAATTGAATTCCGGTGCAAGGCTGAAAATTAATTTCTTAATAAATAATAAAGCGAAACTGAATATATTGTTTCAACAATCAAAGCATTGTTTGAAAATTTATCAGAAAGAGTTACCGCATATAAAACACGCAATATTTATGAATTGAATTCCGGTGCAAGGCTGAAAATTAATTTCTTAATAAATAATAAAGCGAAACCGAATATATTGTTTCAACAATCAAAGCATTGTTTGAAAATTTATCAGAAAGAGTTACCGCATATAAAACACGCAATATTTATGAATTGAATTCCGGTGCAGGGCTGAAAATTAATTTCTTAATAAATAATAAAGCGAAACCGAATATATTGTTTGAACAATCAAAACATTGTTAGAAAATTCATCAGAAAGAGTTACCGCATATAAAACACGCAATATTTATCAATTGAATTCCGGTGCAAGGCTGAAAATTAATTTCTTAATAAATAATAAAGCGAAACCAAATATATTGTTTCAACAATCAAAACATTGTTAGAAAATTCATCAGAAAGAGATACCGCATATAAAACACGCAATATTTATGAACTGAATTCCGGGCTGGGCTTAAAATTAATTTCTTAATAAATAATAAAGCGAGACCGAATATATTGTTTCAACAATCAAAGCATTGTTAGAAAATTCATCAGAAAGAGTTACCGCTTATAAAACACGCAATATTTATGAACTGAATTCCGGTGCAGGGCTGAAAATTAATTTCCTAATAAATAATAAAGCGAAACCGAATATATAGTTTCAACAATCAAAGCATTGTTAGAAAATTCATCAGAAAGAGTTACCGCATATAAAACACGCAATATTTATGAGTATAATTCCGGTGCAAGGCTGGAAATTAATTTCTTAATAAATGTTAAAGCGAAACTGAATATATTGTTTCAACAATCAAAGCATTGTTTGAAAATTTATCAGAAAGAGTTACCGCGTATAAAACACGCAATATTTATGAATTGAATTCCGGTGCAGGGCTGAAAATTAATTTCTTAATAAATAATAAAGCGAAACCGAATATATTGTTTCAACAATCAAAACATTGTTAGAAAATTCATCAGAAAGAGTTACCGCATGTAAAACACGCAATATTTATGAATTGAATTCCGGTGCTGGGCTTAAAATTAATTTCTTAATAAATAATAAAGCGAAACCGAATATATTGTTTCAACAATCAAAGCATTGTTAGAAAATTCATCAGAAAGAGGTACCGCATATAAAACACGCAATATTTATGAATTGAATTCCGGTGCAAGGCTGAAAGTTAATTTCTTAATAAATAATAAAGCGAAACCGAATATATTGTTTCAACAATCAAAGCATTGTTTGAAAATTTATCAGAAAGAGTTACCGCATATAAAACACGCAATATTTATGAATTGAATTCCGGTGCAGGGCTGAAAATTAATTTCTTAATAAATAATAAAGCGAAACCGAATATATTGTTTGAACAATCAAAACATTGTTAGAAAATTCATCAGAAAGAGTTACCGCATATAAAACACGCAATATTTATCAATTGAATTCCGGTGCAAGGCTGAAAATTAATTTCTTAATAAATAATAAAGCGAAACCAAATATATTGTTTCAACAATCAAAACATTGTTAGAAAATTCATCAGAAAGAGATACCGCATATAAAACACGCAATATTTATGAACTGAATTCCGGGCTGGGCTTAAAATTAATTTCTTAATAAATAATAAAGCGAGACCGAATATATTGTTTCAACAATCAAAGCATTGTTAGAAAATTCATCAGAAAGAGTTACCGCTTATAAAACACGCAATATTTATGAACTGAATTCCGGTGCAGGGCTGAAAATTAATTTCCTAATAAATAATAAAGCGAAACCGAATATATAGTTTCAACAATCAAAGCATTGTTAGAAAATTCATCAGAAAGAGTTACCGCATATAAAACACGCAATATTTATGAATATAATTCCGGTGCAAGGCTGGAAATTAATTTCTTAATAAATGTTAAAGCGAAACTGAATATATTGTTTCAACAATCAAAGCATTGTTTGAAAATTTATCAGAAAGAGTTACCGCGTATAAAACACGCAATATTTATGAATTGAATTCCGGTGCAGGGCTGAAAATTAATTTCTTAATAAATAATAAAGCGAAACCGAATATATTGTTTCAACAATCAAAACATTGTTAGAAAATTCATCAGAAAGAGTTACCGCATGTAAAACACGCAATATTTATGAATTGAATTCCGGTGCTGGGCTTAAAATTAATTTCTTAATAAATAATAAAGCGAAACCGAATATATTGTTTCAACAATCAAAGCATTGTTAGAAAATTCATCAGAAAGAGGTACCGCATATAAAACACGCAATATTTATGAATTGAATTCCGGTGCAAGGCTGAAAGTTAATTTCTTAATAAATAATAAAGCGAAACCGAATATATTGTTTCAACAATCAAAGCATTGTTTGAAAATTTATCAGAAAGAGTTACCGCATATAAAACACTCAATATTTATGAATATAATTCCGGTGCAGGGCTGAAAATTAATTTCTTAATAAATAATAAAGCGAAACAGAATATATTGTTTCAACAATCAAAGCATTGTTAGAAAATTCATCAGAAAGAGTTCACGCATATAAAACACGCAATATTTATGAATTGAATTCCGGTGCACCGCTGAAAATTAATTTCTTAATAAATAATAAAGCGAAACTGAATATATTGTTTCAACAATCAAAGCATTGTTTGAAAATTTATCAGAAAGAGTTACCGCATATAAAACACGCAATATTTATGAACTGAATCCCGGTGCAGGGCTGGAAATTTATTTCTTAATAAATAATAAAGCGAAACCAAATATATTGTTTGAACAATCAAAACATTGTTAGAAAATTCATCAGAAAGAGGTACCGCATATAAAACACGCAATATTTATGAATTGAATTCCGGTGCAAGGCTGAAAGTTAATTTCTTAATAAATAATAAAGCGAAACCGAATATATTGTTTCAACAATCAAAGCATTGTTTGAAAATTTATCAGAAAGAGTTACCGCATATAAAACACGCAATATTTATGAATATAATTCCGGTGCAGGGCTGAAAATTAATTTCTTAATAAATAATAAAGCGAAACAGAATATATTGTTTCAACAATCAAAGCATTGTTAGAAAATTCATCAGAAAGAGTTCCCGCATATAAAACACGCAATATTTATGAATTGAATTCCGGTGCACCGCTGAAAATTAATTTCTTAATAAATAATAAAGCGAAACTGAATATATTGTTTCAACAATCAAAGCATTGTTTGAAAATTTATCAGAAAGAGTTACCGCATATAAAACTCGCAATATTTATGAACTGAATCCCGGTGCAGGGCTGGAAATTTATTTCATAATAAATAATAAAGCGAAACCAAATATATTGTTTGAACAATCAAAACATTGTTAGAAAATTCATCAGAAAGAGTTACCGCATAGAAAACACGCAATATTTATGAATTGAATTCCGGTGCAAGGCTGAAAATTAATTTCTTAATAAATAATAAAGCGAAACCGAATATATTGTTTCAACAATCAAAGCATTGTTAGAAAATTCATCAGAAAGAGTTCCCGCATATAAAAGACGCAATATTTATAAATTGAATTCCGGTGCACCGCTGAAAATTAATTTCGTAATAAATAATAAAGCGAAACCAAATATATTGTTTCAACAATCAAAGCATTGTTAGAAAATTCATCAAAAAGAGTTACTGCATATAAAACACGCAATATTTATGAATTGAATTCCGGTGCAGGGCTGAAAATTAATTTCTTAATAAATAATAAAGCGAAAACGAATATATTGTTTCAACAATCAAAGCATTGTTAGAAAATTCATCAGAAAGAGTTACCGCATATAAAACACGCAATATTTATGAATTGAATTCCGGTGCAGGGCTGAAAATTATTTCTTAATAAATAATAAAGCGAAACCGAATATATAGTTTCAACAATCAAAGCATTGTTAGAAAATTCATCAGAAAGAATTACCGCATATAAAACACGCAATATTTATGAACTGAATTCCGGTACAGGGCTGAAAATTAATTTCTTAATAAATAATAAAGCGAAACCGAATATATTATTTGAACAATCAAAACATTGTTAGAAAATTCATCAGAAAGAGTTACCGCATATAAAACACGCAATATTTATGAATTGAATTCCGGTGCAGGGCTGAAAATTAATTTCTTAATAAATAATAAAGCGAAACCGAATATATTGTTTCAACAATCAAAGCATTGTTAGAAAATTCATCAGAAAGAGTTACCGCATATAAAACACGCAATATTTATGAATTGAATTCCGGTACAGGGCTGAAAATTAATTTCTTAATAAATAATAAAGCGAAACCGAATATATTGTTTCAACAATCAAAGCATTGTTAGAAAATTCATCAGAAAGAGTTACCGCATATAAAACACGCAA
Organism: Maratus speciosus; assembly: GCA_963932465.1. Taxonomy (NCBI): domain Eukaryota; kingdom Metazoa; phylum Arthropoda; class Arachnida; order Araneae; family Salticidae; genus Maratus; species Maratus speciosus. The sequence continues at coordinate 97,618 of CAWVRF010000692.1, forward strand.
TATTTATGAATTGAATTTCTGATGCAGGGCTGAAAATTAATTTCTTAATAAATAATAAAGCGAAACCGAATATATTGTTTCAACAATAAACCATTGTTAAAAAATTCATCAGAAAGAGTTACCGCATATAAAACACGCAATATTTATGAATTGAATTCCGGTGCAGGGCTGAAAAATTAATTTCTTAATAAATAATAAAGCGAAACCGAATATATTGTTTCAACAATCAAAGCATTGTTAGAAAATTCATCAGAAAGAGTTACCGCATATAAAACACGCAATATTTATGAATTGAATTCCGGTGCAGGGCTTAAAATTAATTTCTTAATAAATAATAAAGCGAAACCGAATATATTGTTTCAACAATCAAAGCATTGTTAGAAAATTCATCAGAAAGAGTTACCGCATATAAAACACGCAATATTTATGAATTGAATTCCGGTGCAAGGCTGAAAATTAATTTCTTAATAAATAATAAAGTGAAACTGAATATATTGTTTCAACAATCAAAGCATTGTTTGAAAATTTATCAGAAAGAGTTACCGCATATAAAACACGCAATATTTATGAACTGAATTCCGGTGCAGGGCTGAAAATTAATTTCTTAATAAATAATAAAGCGAAACCGAATATATTGTTTCAACAATCAAAGCATTGTTAGAAAATTCATCAGAAAGAATTACCGCATATAAAACACGCAATATTTATGAACTGAATTCCGGTGCAGGGCTGAAAATTTACTTCTTAATAAATAATAAAGCGAAACCGAATATATTGTTTGAACAATCAAAACATTGTTAGAAAATTCATCAGAAAGAGTTACCGCATAGAAAACACGCAATATTTATGAATTGAATTCCGGTGCAAGTCTGAAAATTAATTTCTTAATAAATAATAAAGCGAAACCGAATATATTGTTTCAACAATCAAAACATTGTTAGAAAATTCATCAGAAAGAGATACCGCATATAAAACACGCAATATTTATGAATTGAATTCCGGTGAAGGCTGAAAATTAATTTCTTAATAAATAATAAAGCGAAACCGAATATATTGTTTCAACAATCAAAGCATTGTTAGAAAATTCATCAAAAAGAGTTACTGCATATAAAACACGCAATATTTATGAATTGAATTCCGGTGCAGGGCTGAAAATTATTTCTTAATAAATAATAAAGCGAAACCGAATATATAGTTTCAACAATCAAAGCATTGTTAGAAAATTCATCAGAAAGAATTACCGCATATAAAACACGCAATATTTATGAACTGAATTCCGGTACAGGGCTGAAAATTAATTTCTTAATAAATAATAAAGCGAAACCGAATATATTGTTTGAACAATCAAAACATTGTTAGAAAATTCATCAGAAAGTGTTACCGCATATAAAACACGCAATATTTATGAAATGAATTCCGGCGCAGGGCTTAAAATTAATTTCTTAATAAATAATAAAGCGAAACCGAATATATTGTTTCAACAATCAAAGCATTGTTAGAAAATTCATCAGAAAGAGTTACCGCATATAAAACACGCAATATTTATGAATTGAATTCCGGTGCAAGGCTGAAAATTAATTTCTTAATAAATAATAAAGCGAAACTGAATATATTGTTTCAACAATCAAAGCATTGTTTGAAAATTTATCAGAAAGAGTTACCGCATATAAAACACGCAATATTTATGAATTGAATTCCGGTGCAGTGCTGAAAATTAATTTCTTAATAAATAATAAAGCGAAACCGAATATATTGTTTGAACAATCAAAACATTGTTAGAAAATTCATCAGAAAGAGTTACCGCATATAAAACACGCAATATTTATGAATTGAATTCCGGTGCAGGGCTTAAAATTAATTTCTTAATAAATAATAAAGCGAAACCGAATATATTGTTTCAACAATCAAAGCATTGTTAGAAAATTCATCAGAAAGAGTTACCGCATATAAAACACGCAATATTTATGAATTGAATTCCGGTGCAAGGCTGAAAATTAATTTCTTAATAAATAATAAAGCGAAACTGAATATATTGTTTCAACAATCAAAGCATTGTTTGAAAATTTATCAGAAAGAGTTACCGCATATAAAACACGTAATATTTATGAATTGAATTCCGGTGCAGGGCTGAAAATTAATTTCTTAATAAATAATAAAGCGAAACCGAATATATTGTTTCAACAATAAAAGCATTGTTAGAAAATTCATCAGAAAGAATTACCGCATATAAAACACGCAATATTTATGAACTGAATTCCGGTGCAGGGCTGAAAATTAATTTCTTAATAAATAATAAAGCGAAACCGAATATATTGTTTGAACAATCAAAACATTGTTAGAAAATTCATCAGAAAGAGTTACCGCATATAAAACACGCAATATTTATCAATTGAATTCCGGTGCAAGGCTGAAAATTAATTTCTTAATAAATAATAAAGCGAAACCAAATATATTGTTTCAACAATCAAAACATTGTTAGAAAATTCATCAGAAACAGATACCGCATATAAAACACGCAATATTTATGAATTGAATTCCGGTGCTGGGCTTAAAATTAATTTCCTAATAAATAATAAAGCGAAACCGAATATATAGTTTCAACAATCAAAGCATTGTTAGAAAATTCATCAGAAAGAGTTACCGCATATAAAACACGCAATATTAATGAATATAATTCCGGTGCAAGGCTGGAAATTAATTTCTTAATAAATGTTAAAGCGAAACTGAATATATTGTTTCAACAATCAAAGCATTGTTAGAAAATTCATCAGAAAGAGGTACCGCATATAAAACACGCAATATTTATGAATTGAATTCCGGTGCAAGGCTGAAAGTTAATTTCTTAATAAATAATAAAGCGAAACCGAATATATTGTTTCAACAATCAAAGCATTGTTTGAAAATTTATCAGAAAGAGTTACCGCATATAAAACACGCAATATTTATGAATATAATTCCGGTGCAGGGCTGAAAATTAATTTCTTAATAAATAATATAGCGAAACCGAATATATTGTTTCAACAATCAAAGCATTGTTAGAAAATTCATCAGAAAGAGTTCCCGCATATAAAACACGCAATATTTATGAATTGAATTCCGGTGCACCGCTGAAAATTAATTTCTTAATAAATAATAAAGCGAAACTGAATATATTGTTTCAACAATCAAAGCATTGTTTGAAAATTTATCAGAAAGAGTTACCGCATATAAAAAACGCAATATTTATGAACTGAATCCCGGTGCAGGGCTGGAAATTTATTTCTTAATAAATAATAAAGCGAAACCAAATATATTGTTTGAACAATCAAAACATTGTTAGAAAATTCATCAGAAAGAGTTACCGCATAGAAAACACGCAATATTTATGAATTGAATTCCGGTGCAAGGCTGAAAATTAATTTCTTAATAAATAATAAAGCGAAACTGAATATATTGTTTCAACAATCAAAGCATTGTTAGAAAATTCATCAGAAAGAGTTCCCGCATATAAAAGACGCAATATTTATAAATTGAATTCCGGTGCACCGCTGAAAATTAATTTCGTAATAAATAATAAAGCGAAACCAAATATATTGTTTCAACAATCAAAGCATTGTTAGAAAATTCATCAAAAAGAGTTACTGCATATAAAACACGCAATATTTATGAATTGAATTCCGGTGCAGGGCTGAAAATTAATTTCTTAATAAATAATAAAGCGAAACCGAATATATTATTTGAACAATCAAAACATTGTTAGAAAATTCATCAGAAAGAGTTACCGCATATAAAACACGCAATATTTATGAATTGAATTCCGGTGCAGGGCTTAAAATTAATTTCTTAATAAATAATAAAGCGAAACCGAATATATTGTTTCAACAATCAAAGCATTGTTAGAAAATTCATCAGAAAGAGTTACCGCATATAAAACAAGCAATATTTATGAATTGAATTCCGGTGCAAGGCTGAAAATTAATTTCTTAATAAATAATAAAGCGAAACTGAATATATTGTTTCAACAATCAAAGCATTGTTTGAAAATTTATCAGAAAGAGTTACCGCATATAAAACACGCAATATTTATGAATTGAATTCCGGTGCAGGGCTGAAAATTAATTTCTTAATAAATAATAAAGCGAAACCGAATATATTTTTTCAACAATCAAAGCATTGTTAGAAAATTCATCAGAAAGAGTTACCGCATATAAAACACGCAATATTTATGAACTGAATTTCTGGTGCAGGGCTGAAAATTAATTTCTTAATAAATAATAAAGCGAAACCGAATATATTGTTTCAACAGTAAACCATTGTTAGAAAATTCCTCAGAAAGAGTTACCGCATATAAAACACGCAATATTTATGAATATAATTCCGGTGCAAGGCTGGAAATTAATTTCTTAATAAATGTTAAAGCGAAACTGAATATATTGTTTCAACAATCAAAGCATTGTTTGAAAATTTATCAGAAAGAGTTACCGCATATAAAACACGCAATATTTATGAATTGAATTCCGGTGCAGGGCTGAAAATTAATTTCTTAATAAATAATAAAGCGAAACCGAATATATTGTTTCAACAATCAAAACATTGTTAGAAAATTCATCAGAAAGAGTTACCGCATGTAAAACACGCAATATTTATGAATTGAATTCCGGTGCAAGGCTGAAAGTTAATTTCTTAATAAATAATAAAGCGAAACCGAATATATTGTTTCAACAATCAAAGCATTGTTTGAAAATTTATCAGAAAGAGTTACCGCATATAAAACACGCAATATTTATGAATATAATTCCGGTGCAGGGCTGAAAATTAATTTCTTAATAAATAATATAGCGAAACCGAATATATTGTTTCAACAATCAAAGCATTGTTAGAAAATTCATCAGAAAGAGTTCCCGCATATAAAACACGCAATATTTATGAATTGAATTCCGGTGCACCGCTGAAAATAAATTTCTTAATAAATAATAAAGCGAAACTGAATATATTGTTTCAACAATCAAAGCATTGTTAGAAAATTCATCAGAAAGAGTTACCGCATATAAAACACGCAATATTTATGAATTGAATTCCGGTGCAAGGCTGAAAATTAATTTCTTAATAAATAATAAAGCGAAACTGAATATATTGCTTCAACAATCAAAGCATTGTTTGAAAATTTATCAGAAAGAGTTACCGCATATAAAACACGCAATATTTATGAATTGAATTCCGGTGCAGGGCTGAAAATTAATTTCTTAATAAATAATAAAGCGAAACCGAATATATTGATTCAACAATCAAAGCATTGTTAGAAAATTCATCAGAAAGAGTTACCGCATATAAAACACGCAATATTTATGAATTGAATTTCTGGTGCAGGGCTGAAAATTAATTTCTTAATAAATAATAAAGCGAAACCGAATATATTGTTTCAACAATCAAAGCATTGTTAGAAAATTCCTCAGAAAGAGTTACCGCATATAAAACACGCAATAATTATGAATTGAATTCCGGTGCAGTGCTGGAAATTAATTTCTTAATAAATAATAAAGCGAAACCGAATATATTGTTTGAACAATCAAAACATTGTTAGAAAATTCATCAGAAAGAGTTACCGCATATAAAACACGCAATATTTATGAATTGAATTCCGGTGCAGGGCTTAAAATTAATTTCATAATAAATAATAAAGCGAAACCGAATATATTGTTTCAACAATCAAAGCATTGTTAGAAAATTCATCAGAAAGTGTTACCGCATATAAAACACGCAATATTTATGAATTGAATTCCGGTGCAAGGCTGAAAATTAATTTCTTAATAAATAATAAAGCGAAACCGAATATATTGTTTCAACAATCAAAGCATTGTTTGAAAATTTATCAGAAAGAGTTACCGCCTATAAAACACGCAATATTTATGAATTGAATTCCGGTGCAGGGCTGAAAATTAATTTCTTAATAAATAATAAAGCGAAACCGAATATATTGTTTGAACAATCAAAACATTGTTAGAAAATTCATCAGAAAGAGTTACCGCATATAAAACACGCAATATTTATCAATTGAATTCCGGTGCAAGGCTGAAAATTAATTTCTTAATAAATAATAAAGCGAAACCAAATATATTGTTTCAACAATCAAAACATTGTTAGAAAATTCATCAGAAAGAGATACCCCATATAAAACACGCAATATTTATGAATTGAATTCCGGGCTGGGCTTAAAATTAATTTCTTAATAAATAATAAAGCGAAACCGAATATATTGTTTCAACAATCAAAGCATTGTTAGAAAATTCATCAGAAAGAGTTACCGCTTATAAAACACGCAATATTTATGAACTAAATTCCGGTGCAGGGCTGATAATTAATTTCCTAATAAATAATAAAGCGAAACCGAATATATAGCTTCAACAATCAAAGCATTGTTAGAAAATTCATCAGAAAGAGTTACCGCATATAAAACACGCAATATTTATGAATATAATTCCGGTGCAAGGCTGGAAATTAATTTCTTAATAAATGTTAAAGCGAAACTGAATATATTGTTTCAACAATCAAAGCATTGTTTGAAAATTTATCAGAAAGAGTTACCGCATATAAAACACGCAATATTAATGAATATAATTCCGGTGCAAGGCTGGAAATTAATTTCTTAATAAATGTTAAAGCGAAACTGAATATATTGTTTCAACAATCAAAGCATTGTTAGAAAATTCATCAGAAAGAGGTACCGCATATAAAACACGCAATATTTATGAATTGAATTCCGGTGCAATGCTGAAAGTTAATTTCTTAATAAATAATAAAGCGAAACCGAATATATTGTTTCAACAATCAAAGCATTGTTTGAAAATTTATCAGAAAGAGTTACCGCATATAAAACACGCAATATTTATGAATATAATTCCGGTGCAGGGCTGAAAATTAATTTCTTAATAAATAATATAGCGAAACCGAATATATTGTTTCAACAATCAAAGCATTGTTAGAAAATTCATCAGAAAGAGTTCCCGCATATAAAACACGCAATATTTATGAATTGAATTCCGGTGCACCGCTGAAAATTAATTTCTTAATAAATAATAAAGCGAAACTGAATATATTGTTTCAACAATCAAAGCATTGTTTGAAAATTTATCAGAAAGAGTTACCGCATATAAAACACGCAATATTTATGAACTGAATCCCGGTGCAGTGCTGGAAATTTATTTCTTAATAAATAATAAAGCGAAACCAAATATATTGTTTGAACAATCAAAACATTGTTAGAAAATTCATCAGAAAGAGTTACCGCATAGAAAACACGCAATATTTATGAATTGAATTCCGGTGCAAGGCTGAAAATTAATTTCTTAATAAATAATAAAGCGAAACTGAATATATTGTTTCAACAATCAAAGCATTGTTAGAAAATTCATCAGAAAGAGTTCCCGCATATAAAAGACGCAATATTTATAAATTGAATTCCGGTGCACCGCTGAAAATTAATTTCGTAATAAATAATAAAGCGAAACCAAATATATTGTTTCAACAATCAAAGCATTGTTAGAAAATTCATCAAAAAGAGTTACTGCATATAAAACACGCAATATTTATGAATTGAATTCCGGTGCAGGGCTGAAAATTAATTTCTTAATAAATAATAAAGCGAAACCGAATATATTATTTGAACAATCAAAACATTGTTAGAAAATTCATCAGAAAGAGTTACCGCATATAAAACACGCAATATTTATGAATTGAATTCCGGTGCAGGGCTTAAAATTAATTTCTTAATAAATAATAAAGCGAAACCGAATATATTGTTTCAACAATCAAAGCATTGTTAGAAAATTCATCAGAAAGAGTTACCGCATATAAAACAAGCAATATTTATGAATTGAATTCCGGTGCAAGGCTGAAAATTAATTTCTTAATAAATAATAAAGCGAAACTGAATATATTGTTTCAACAATCAAAGCATTGTTTGAAAATTTATCAGAAAGAGTTACCGCATATAAAACACGCAATATTTATGAATTGAATTCCGGTGCAGGGCTGAAAATTAATTTCTTAATAAATAATAAAGCGAAACCGAATATATTGTTTCAACAATCAAAGCATTGTTAGAAAATTCATCAGAAAGAGTTACCGCATATAAAACACGCAATATTTATGAACTGAATTTCTGGTGCAGGGCTGAAAATTAATTTCTTAATAAATAATAAAGCGAAACCGAATATATTGTTTCAACAGTAAACCATTGTTAGAAAATTCCTCAGAAAGAGTTACCGCATATAAAACACGCAATATTTATGAATATAATTCCGGTGCAAGGCTGGAAATTAATTTCTTAATAAATGTTAAAGCGAAACTGAATATATTGTTTCAACAATCAAAGCATTGTTTGAAAATTTATCAGAAAGAGTTACCG